>MU795324.1:0-29630 GCA_027886305.1 Lentinula aff. lateritia | reverse complement strand
AGGGTTTGACAATGGTGGGACGTGAAAGTGATGGAGTGATGTATCGTGCAAATAAGGGCATAGAGATGGTGAGAAAAGGAAAATGATAGGGGCTATGTACTTCATGACAGGATCATTGTAGATCATAGTTGTGGGTTTCGAACGTGAGAGCTCCCGATAGAGTATAAGCCCGGGAAGGAGGTCCTGGGAAGTGGGGTAGCAGTTGACGTCCTCGAGTGGTGGAGGTAGTAACGGAGAAGTGACATGTAGTTTGATGTAGGGGATAGCTTCGACGTTACCTAGGTCAAGGTCCCAGAGCTTGTGGAGCAGTTGGGGAGCTCGAGGAGGTTTGGGGGAGGTTGGCTCACCAAAACAATAGACATTGGGGGAGCTTTAGTATTGGTTGAGGGAGCTCGAAGACTCACTCGGGTTGCTTAGACGTGAAGTAAAAGCATATATTGGATCGTATAGACGACCGTAGAGACAAGAGACAAGAGTAGAGAAACAGAGATAGTGAAACAGAGAGTAAAGAGAAATCTGTATGGTTAGCAGGTACAAAGGGACAGGGACTGGACCTATGCAAAAGGGTGTGTGTTCAAAATATACCAAGCTAGCGATCTCTAGGATATAAGGGTGCTTATATAGACAAGATGAAAGGATCAGGGGAACATTGTGTGAAGTGGGCACTTAATGGGGATGATCTAGAATACATGAGGATGGACTGATGGAGGCATGGGCAAGCTCCCGGGTCTGTCAGACAGTAGGCGGCTGTGGAGGATTGAGTTTCGGGTGGGGGTTTGAGGGGATCTTAAGGTGGGGTCGGGAGGTTCCCAAGAGAGAAGGGAGGTTCGGGGACGTTACGAGGGAAGAAGAAGGGAGTTACGGTGTCGTGGTTTAATGCCAGTGCATGACATGACCCCTCACCGCAGACAATCCCCTGTGGTCGCCCCGGCTTGGGGCCGATCTATTACTCAACAAGAATCCCCCATCCTTCAGGCGATAGCCCGTCGCACTGATAAACAACCCCAACACTGCGCTATTTCTAATTCTCCTTGTGACCCACCTCCTCACTTTGAGTTAGACACTGGTGATCACGATGATCAAGACCCTCTGGTTGACCCCGCCAAATCGGGTGTCGACAATCCTGAAAACCAAGACCCGGATGATGACTCTGGCGATTTACAGCAAGGTGGGCCGGGTGGCCCCAGTGGTCCTGGTTGGACCTCGTACTCCCATCTCTCCCAATATCCCCAACTGTCACAAAGCATCAGTGATGGAGTGACTAAGCGGGGCAGCGGTGCGGAGCAACAGGGCACATGGTGTGGCAGAGCGACTGAGTGAATGGCAGAAGCAGAGCAACTGAGCGGAGCGTGGACAGACTGGTCCCAAGATAATGACAGAGTTATATTAGTATTGTAGTTGTAAGTACTAGTAAGTAAGCACATACCCCAAGATAATGACGGAGAGGTCAAGATAAGGGGCCAGGTAGTGGGGGGCTGGCTTTATATACACAATCCGATCTGCGAGAAATAATGATGTAATACTGTACAGTTTGAGAATAAAGAAGGTGGTGGAAGCCGGTAGAAGGAGAAGGGTAACAGATGGATCAGTAATCAATGAAGGGAGTCAGGTGGATCAGTAATTGATGAGGGTTTGACAATGGTGGGATGTGAAAGTGATGGAGCGATGTATCGTACAAATAAGGGTGTAGAGATGGTGAGAAAAGGAAAATGATAGGGGCTACATACTTCATGACACTAACGAGCAATGCGCTATGTTGGAGCTTCTCTCTGGCTTCAAGGTATCCATTGAAACCCTTGGTACCATTCTCGCCACGCTCAACTGACCCTCAGACAACTCTGAATCTAAGAGTAAGGTGAAAGAGCCGGAGGTATTCTACGGTTCAGATTCCCAAAAGCTTAAGACATTTTTCATCAATCTTGTCCTGGTCTTCAATGACTGTCCAAAATATTTCACCGCCCAGCAAAAGGTGAATTACACCCTATCTTATCTCAGTGGCTCAGCCAAAGAATGGTTTGTGCCTGATATTCTCAACCCGGATCTCGACTTGCTGCCGGCCTGGACATCTTCCTTCAAGGCCCTTGTAAAAGAGCTTCAGGATAATTTCGGCATTTATGATGTGAAAGGCGAGGCCGAAGATTCTCTTGGTAACCTGAAGATGAAGGAGACTGAAAATATCCGGTTCAACACACTTGCTGCCAGCACCAACTGGGAGCTTATGGACAAGGTTTGGCAGAACACATTAAAGATGAAATGGTGCATCTCCCCGAACTGGCGATGCTCGCCGATTATCGTCAAGAAGTTCTTCATATTAACAACTGTTATCGGAAGCGTGAAGAAACCAAGAAACCTGGGGCTGGTAAGCCTTTTATCACTCGGAGCCTGAAGAAGGGTTCCTCGGACTTTTCTAAGTCTGGCTCTACTAACCAGCAGAGCAATTCTCAGTCCTTGGGCTCTCCGGCGCCGTTTATGCCAAAGCCCAAATCTTTCACTGGAGGTAAACCGAACAATTTCAGTAAATCTCAAGGCACCTCGAACTCCGGCCAGCCCGCTGGTCAGTGCCCCGCTTTCACTCATCTTGGAGCTGATGGGAAGGTTCTCCCCTCCGAGAGGGAACAAAGGGTGAAGAATAACCTTTGTCTGTTCTGCGGTGGTAAACATTTGATTGCTGACTGTAACAAGTGAAAGGCCCAGGAGTCGAAGGGCCAAGTGGCTGAGGTTGAAGAAACCCCTGACACAACCTCTATAGTTGTTGAAGAGGAATTGGAAAACTAGTCCGCAGCTCTTGTTCCCTGGTACAAAACGGGAGCTGCGTTGATTAGGTTTGTACCTCACCTGGGGAATTATACCTCAACGTGTCCGCTCTTTCTTCTATTGAACAATCTCTTGCAATATCTTTAACTTCTGAATTCTTGCTTTCTGATTTGGCCGCGCTGGCTGAACCTGTTTCTACTCTTCTCAAATTTTCTACTCTTGTCGATTCTGGTTCTACTGACTCTTTCATCGATACTTGTTTTGTTTCACAAAATTCTATTCCGCGAATATTGCCGTTCGGTTCCCTTCCGGTGAGCTGGTTCTATTACCCTTTTTATGTTACTCATTTAGATTCATTGTGTAAAGCAGTACTAGGTTACAGTTTCTTATCCCGCTACAATCCGTTGATTGACTGGGCATCTCATTATGTTCCATAACACTTCACATTCTGATTCTCCACAGACCTCTGTGCCTTCTGTCACCAATATTGTTGATGCAAAGGTCGTTGTGTCATTACCGGAACTTTTGCCATCGGTTTCACCAACAATTCTGGAAACCCCTCCAGGGGATTCACTTCGCTCATGCTTTTGCTCCCGCTCCTGGCCGAGGAGGCCTCAGCCTCTATTGTCCAAATTTCCTTTTGAACCCATCTACTCTTACCCCACGGTCTCTCAATTTGCCACTCAACTGGAAATCCCGGAGGTAGACATTGCACTAGTCAGTGCTGCAGTCTTTAATAGGGCTTGCAAGGACGCTGGTATGGAACCCATTTTACTTTGTGCTATTCATTCAGAGGTCGCGGCCTGTGCCACCGACCACTCCCCGACCACTCCTATTGTCCCTCCATTACCACTCTCTATTCCAGAAGAGTATGCAGAGTTTGCAGATGTCTTTGACGAGATTGCTGCAGAATCTTTACCTGAACACAGACCTTATAACTTGAAGATTGACCAGGAAGAAGGCGCTTCCCCACCTCTCGGCCGTATTTACCCTTTATCTGAAAAGGAGCTTGTAGCCCTTAAAGAATTTATTGAAAAACAGCTGGCTACTGGTGCTATTACACCATCTTC
This sequence comes from Lentinula aff. lateritia, assembly GCA_027886305.1. Classification (NCBI taxonomy): domain Eukaryota; kingdom Fungi; phylum Basidiomycota; class Agaricomycetes; order Agaricales; family Omphalotaceae; genus Lentinula; species Lentinula aff. lateritia. The sequence goes on along the minus strand of MU795324.1, from coordinate 25,806 downwards.
CTCTCCTCATGGTGCTCCGGTCCTTTTCGTCCTGAAGAAAGACGGCAAACTTTGCCTTTGTGTGGATTTCTGCGGTCTCAATCATATCACCAAGAAGAACCGCTACCCACTACCCCTTATTTCAGATCTTGTCGACGCTCCGAAAAGAGCTAAAATATATACCAAATTGGATCTCGCTCACGCTTACCATCTAGGATATTCTGATCTACTCTGATACGCCAGAGGAACACCAAGAACACGTCAAGGAAGTTCTTCAGCGACTTTGTTACCATCAGCTTTACACTAATCCCAAGAAATGTGAATTCAATATGGACACCGTTGAGTATTTGGGTTATATCCTTTCTCCTGATGGATTGACTATGTTCAAAGAGAAAGTTGAAACAGTTCTAGAGTAGCCTGTTCCGAGGAAGGTTAAAGACATTCAGTCTTTCCTTGGTTTTGCAAACTTCTATCATCGTTTCATTTAAAATTATAGTGATATTGTTGTGCCAATGACTCAGCTTACCTGGAAAGGTGTGCCTTGGATCTGGGATAGCAGCTGTCAGGAAGCCTTCGAAAACCTCAAACTTGCTTTTACTTCTGCGCTGATACTGGCCCATTGGGAGCCAAATCGCCCACTTATTGTGGAGACCAACACTTCCGACTACACCATTGCAGTGATTCTCTCCATCCAATATGCTGACGGTGAAATTCATCCTCTAGCCCTTTCCAGAACGCTTCACGCTGCTGAACTCAATTATGGTACTCACAACAAAGAGCTACTGGCCATCTTCAAGGCCTTTAAAGCTTGGCGTCACTATCTGGAAGGCTTGGGCAATCCGGTGGACGTCGTCACCAATCACAAAAATCTTGAGTATTTCTCTACTACCAATATTCTCACTCGCCAACAGGTCCGATGGTCAGAATTTTTACATCAATTTAATATGGTCATTTGCTTTCGGCTGGGGAAACTTGGCAAAAAACCTGACTCAATAACTAGATGCTGGGACATCTACCCTAAAGAGGGGGATATCGGCTACGCCCAAGTGAACCCTCATAACTTCCATCCTATCTTTACTCATGAACAACTCACCACATCTCTTCAAGCTACTTTCTCAGAAGGCCCGGCATTACGAGCTTCGATCATCATGGATATTGAAGCCTTACACCAGGCCATCGTTCTTGCCCTTCTGGCCGACCCGAGCTCCGTTGTTGGTTTGGAACTTGCCAAAGATCCTTCCAATAGATGTTGGAGCTTAGGTAGTGACAATCTACTATGCCTAGATGACCACATTTCTGCTGTGAGGCTTTGCAGATGCTATCCTCTAAGGGGTTCCATAAGCTGGAGGCTGCAATCTTGGTGAAATGTCTGGGCTTAAGGACGATCTATTGCTGATTATCCTCACTATCAGATACATGATGGGCTGCCATACAGGGAAGAGCATCAGCTTGAGTATTTGCTTTGCCAGGGTGGTGGATCATATGAAAGTCAAACTGTGATAAGTAAAGGGCCCAGCAGGCTTGTTGGCGGGTAAGGTCTTGTGCTGTGCACCAGAATTCAAGATTGGAGTGGTCTGTGATAATGCTGAATGGTTGTGGGAGTCCTTCAAGGAAATTTCTCCAATCCTTTAGCGCCTTGATAATAGCAAGCATCTCCTGGTCGTAGATTTTGTAGTTTCATTCTGCTGGTTGCATTGATGCTGATCTGAAGGCTACAGGGTGCCATTGGCCGTCATCTTGCTTTTGCATGAGGGCGCCTCCTGTTGCAAACCCTGATGCTTCTACTTCAATCCAGGTCGGTCTGTCTGGTATCCAAAGGGCCAGAATGGGTGCAGAGATAAATGCTTCTCAAAGGGGGTCAAATGCTCCTTGTTGAGTGTCCATTCAGGTGAAGGATATGTCTTTCCTGGTCAGGTTGTTCAGGGGTCAGGCTATCCTGGCAAAGTTCCGGATGAAGTGTCAGTAAAAGTTAGCAAATCCCAGGAACCCTCATAGCTCTCAGAGGTTAGTGGGTGCTGGCCAGTCATGAACTGCAGCTACCTTTACTGGGTCCATTCTCACCTCCCCTTCTGAGATAATTAGGCCAAGGTATTTGATCTGTTGTTCGAACTTGCACTTCTCTGGGCATAGGTACAGGTCATGCTTTTCCAGCCGGGTTAATACTTCTTGTACCACTTGTTGGTGTTCCTGGAGGTCACTGCTAAAGATGAGGATGTTGTCTAAGTAGACTGCCACCTTGCCAGCTGCAATGAGGTCTGCAAATATAGTGTTCATAAGTGCTTGGAATGTGGCAGGGGAGTTTGTGAGACCAAAGGACATAACCTTAGGCTCAAACAAGCCTCAAGTTGTCACAAAAGTGCCTTTCCATTCATGCCCCTTCTTAATCCAAACATTGTTGTAACCCCAGCAAACATCAAACTTGGTGAAATATTGTGCCCCCTGGAGTTGACTGATGATATCAGCAACCAATGGGAGAGGATAGCAGTTCTTCACAGTGTACTCTTTCAGTTTCTGGTAGTCCTGTACAAAGCGGAGTTTCCCATCCTTCTTCTTCACAAAGAAGACAGGGGATGAAATTGGTGACTTTGAGGGGACAATGTAGCCTTTCCATAAAATTTCTTCTAGGAAGTGATCCAGCTCCTCCTGCTCATTTAAGGACATTGGATAGATCTTTGTTCGCATAGTTGCCAGTGTTCCAGGTATGAGGTCAATAGCATGATCCCAGGGTTGATGAGCAGGTAATTGTTCAGAGGCGGATTCAAAGAAAACCTTTTTGAAGTCTTGGTACTGCTCAGGCACCATCTCTTCAAAGGTTTTAATGGGTTTATCTCAGTTGGCTTCCTCCGCTAGCTGCTGAGAATAGGTGAAGCCTGCTGCACACCAGACTTCCTCAGTTTGTTCTTCTAAGTTTCCTGCTTTTACCCATGCTCGGCAAATTTTGTAGTTAGCTCAGATTCAGTGTATTGGTGGCTTGTCAGTTACTTCTGGGGTTACTTCCAGTGGTTCATTGGTATGACTAGGTTCAGAGCTTACGAGTTCGGGAATGGGGTTGTCCATGTTAGCTGTGACTTGGTGGGGGTGTGAAGTCTGCTTGTCTTTTACTTCTTCTATAGTTACCCAAGGGGGTTTTACTGAAAGTTGTCCTTTCTGTTGAGCAGGCAAGGGGTGCATAGCGGGACACTCTCTAGCACCATACCTGGGTAATAAAGCTTAGAGTCTCAGTGAGGCAATAAAGATGAGAGAGAAGTGAGTTGGATTCCAGTACAGAATACAGCCTGTTTATATACATAAATGTACAACAGTATTACATAAGGAAGTACTGAGGAATCCGCATGTAGTAAATGACTACATATGACTACATATGACATAGTATAACACATGATCATATTAGTGGTGTGTATGGTGTGTGAACTGCATAGCCGTGTTCAACACACCCCCTTGCTGAGCAGCACAGTAAAGTACTTTGCTCAAAGCAATAGCGGTAGGCATCAGGCAGGGCAGACAGCCTAAGGATTGGTGGACGAGTAAAACTCAAGTCCAAGGATTGAGCGGAATAGCTCAAATTTGATACGCCCAAGATTCTTTGTGAGAAGATCTGCGGGGTTGTTACTGCCATCTACGAAGAATACTTGCACAAGGCCACATTCGACAACTCCACAGATATAATGATACCGGATGTCAATGTGTTTTGAGTGCTTGCTAGTGTGATGCCATGAAAAAATAGGAATAGTGTCAAGTTTATAGCCTAATTCCTTAAGTAGATTGCGTATCCAAACCGCTTGGCGGCTGCAATCAGACAATGCCATATACTCAGCCTCTGTTAAGATCATGTATACTGGTAAGCCATGGTAACTAAGGGCAGAAGCTGTGGTGGGACAGTGGTGAAGTTATTACTAACACTGCTGTTACGCCGCTAGTCCCTGGAGAGTGGGGGTAGAGGTAATAGTACGAGAAGCAGCCAAGCCGACACGGCGGGAGCGCCAACGACGAGGAGCGAACCAGAGAACTTGTAAGTCCTGAGGTTAGAGTCAAAGTACTTCTAGGTGATGAGCCTTGAAGAGTTGAAGAGGATGATCTGAGTTGATGAGGATAATCTAAGTTGATAATTAAAGTGAGGAACTAAAGTACAGTACAGGAGTATTTATATCAACTACTCGGCAGCTTGGAGCGAAGCGCCAGACTAACTAATAGAGGCTGTATGTTTAGTACCATCAGGGTAAGGAATAAGACAATAAAACTAGACTAAGGCAAAAGGGGATGTGTAGCGAGTTTGACGTTGAAGACCCAGTGGTTCTTAATGACCTTTTGGTCTGCTGGACGATCCATGAGTTCAAAAGTGCCACGCCGTTTGAGCGCTTCAAGCTCTTCTTGGCAAGCCTTAAGCCATTCCTCATGCTCAGCCTTAGGTAGGCAAGTTATGTCCTTGTAAGTCCATTCATGGACGTTCTCGGAGCTTTTTAGCTTCCCCTCAAAGGGAACAGCCTTAGCCATGAGAAAATTTATGAGTTCAGCTCCCCCTTGCCGACATAGTCTGATTAGGGTATTAGCATTGTCACCAGGAGTGACTGAGGGTTGTTCTCTGTTTTCAGGAGCAGGAGGCTCAGTGCTAGGTCCGGGAACCTGCTCTGGCTCATGGCGCTCTTGCTCAGCCGAGGAGCTACCTGGCTGTGGAGCTTTGGTGTGTCTCTGAATATCCCTCTTTGGTCTCTCTACCTGTTGTTCCGTAGGAAGCTTATTGCTGCTTCTAGGATCACCGGTAAGATGAGTAGGTGGTCTCCGCTCACGACCTGAACGTCTCAACTGCTCTTGAGCAGGAGGTTGTTCATTCCAGGGTTGTGGTGGCAGACTAGGATCTTGCGCTGGCTATTCAGCTGGCGCAGGAGGTGCAACGTCTTGCTCCGGATCCTGTCTCCTTTGGGGAGTAGTAGGTTGATGAGAGGTCAGAACATCATCATCATTAGGTGGAGGAATTGGATCTTTTGGATCTGGATTGTGATCTGGTAGCCGCGTAGAGCAATGGCGCTCTGAGGATTTACAATAAGGAAATAACTTCTCATCAAAGACTGTGTTAAGATCATGTATACTGTGTAACCGTGCCAGAGATCACAGGTGTCTAAGAGCGGAAGGATGAGTGGGACAGTAGTGAAGTTATTAACAACACCGCCGTTATGCCGTTAGTCCCCGGAGATCGAGAGTGTAGAAGGGAGGAGCTAGTAGCAGCCAAGTCGGAGCAGCGGTAACGCTGGTGATGGGGAGCGAACCAGAGAACATCTAAGTCCTAAGGTTATAGTAGAGAGTACTTCAAGGCGATGAGCCTGAAGACTTAGAAGAGCACAGAGTTAAGGAGGGAATCTAAGTCGATAATTAAACTGAGGAACTACAGTAGCGTACAGGCAGTATTTATATCTACGGATTGGCGCATCGGGGCAGAGCGCCAGACTAACTACTAGGAGCTATACGTGTAGTACCTGCAGGGTAAAGTAAAAGACAATAAAGGAAGACTAGAAGGAATGGGTATGTGTAGCGAGAAAGAACAATAAGGAGAAGATTACAATAAAGGGTGAATCTCGGAGTACCAAATGGCGGAGCGAGGCGCCGAGGCATGGACTTGACAGACTGCGTGCGTAGCAGTGAACATGGCATTGTTCGACCACATGTAGATATTTCCATGTTGACCATCAGAAACTCCGAGATATGTCATTAGTTCTGACCTGGGCGATTGTTTGTTTACCCGTACTTCGTCATGAAGATAGATGTACGCGCCACAGCCAAAGACACGCAAGTGATCTATGCGCAGAACTTTATTGTACAAAATCTCATATGGTACACAAAAATGTTCATTGGATATATACTTGGCATTGATACGATAATTATACAAGCGGGACAAGAGATCAGGCTTAAAGGCTGACTTGCATGTCTTCGTCACTGCAACCGATGAAGGTGTGTTAGTATATCTCATATGATCAAGACCAGAGAAGGGTACTGACCCCATGGTGTTCATGAATCCAGTGATTGCCAAAATTTCATGATCCAAGTTGAAATTCATCAACTCATCAGGGTCGAAAGAGGCAGTTCCTGGGATCTCAAAGTCCATAGGAGGAAATGGTGGAGGCGGCGTAGGAGCCTTATCGCCATTCTCAACATCATCCTTAGAAGGCAACACACAGGTGTGCTTCACTGGAGGATCAGAAGAACCTTGCTCATCATCACTACTATCTAACTCTGAAATGTGTCCAGATGGCTCAAGAGCACGAATGACTTCAGCAGTCGCACGTTGAATGGCCACCCTTGTCTTCTTATGAAGACAAAGGGATGTAGCATTGTGAGGAGGATTGTAGGGAGGATGGATAGAGTGCTTGCGCACATCTGGGATGGAAGGAGTAAGATCGGTATGTACTGGCAAAGTCAACAGTTCTTGTTCTTTCCACTGCCATGCTTATGCTTCTTCTTGTTGGAGTCATCGTTCCCATTCTGTCCCTTCTGCTGCTGGTTACTATTGTTACCATGCTGCTGTTGGGAGAACTTGGGATCATTTCCCTTGCAATGAACGTTCAAAAACTTGTTTGCGTTCTGCAGTTGGGAGTTGCCAATGGTGTCTCCGCTGAAAGTGTTGTCAATCCCTTGAGCTCATCAGTACCGAGTTGAGATATAGTCTGGACAATGACAGAATAGCGTGATGGAAGCTTAGATAGAAGGATCAGAGCTTCAAGGTGGTTAGGGATGCCAATGTCAGCATCATCCATACATGCGAAAAACATGCCAATGTCAGTCATAGCTGTTAGTGGGTTTCCCTTGTATGGGATCTTAACAGCCATGGCGGCAGCAAAGTCATGAAAGACTGCACCTAAACTTTTGACTTTGTAAGTTTTCTGCAAGAATTCCCACAGATTCTTAGCCGTGTCACACTTGTCCTTAGTAAGGATGTGGATTGATGGAGAAAGGCGGAGGCGGATATTGCCAACAGCCTTGGTGTCAATCTCCTTTCAGGATTTGAAGACATTGTCATATTCCTTCCAAGTTTTGACAGTGTCGAGATCTGTTGTATCAAGTGGAGACGGCTTGGCAGGCGGGTCAGAAGTAATGGCTGACCCAAGCCCTGTGGCTTGGAGAAAGGCTTCCATTTCAGAGATCCAGGTGTCGCAGTTATCACCTTTGAGGGTGGTGGTAACAGCGGTGAAGAGTGCAGAGCACATTGTAATCTGGATAAAATCAACAGGAATGTCAGCACATAATTCATAAACGCTCAGGACAACAGATGGAAAATAAAATGGCATGAATGTTATTGCCAGTAGTGACAAGCTGCGACATATGTCTAGCAAGCTGTCATCTACAGTGTTAAGCACTCTTGGGCGATGTCATAATCAGCACTGTTAGATGTGATATTGACTTCAGCGCCAGAGGTGACATTCCAGGTAAAGGTCTATGTCAGAGACAGCAATCAAATAGATGCATCAATGACAACAGTAGACCAGAAAGTGCTGCGAGCTTAGAGCTCAGCAAAGTGTTCATCCAGGGCCCATAACCTGTTGAGCAGGCAAGGGGTGCATAGCGGGGACACTCTCCAGCACCATACCTGGGTAATAGAGCTTAGAGTCTCAGTGAGGCAATAAAGATGAGAGAGAAGTGAGTTGGATTCCAGTACAGGATACAGCCTGTTCATATACATAAATGTACAACAGTATTACATAAGGAAGTACTGAGGAATCCGCATATAGTAAATGACTACATATGACTACATATGACAAAGTATAACACATGATCATATTAGTGGCATGTGAGCTGCATAGCCGCGTTCAACACTTTCTCCCAATCAATCTCTGGATTTACCTTCCGTAGCCAGGGGAGTCCCGGAAAAATATCCTCCCCTCCTAGATTGGTGATCAGAAGGTCCATCCACCACTCCTGATTATCCACTGTGAGTGCTGAGCGTGCAAAGTGCGTGATCCTCCCGGCTTGGTTAGGGGTACCATTGATATTGAATACATCAATTGGTTTATGGAGGGGTGCACATCTTATGCGGTTCTGGGTGACAAAGTCTTGGTTCAGAAATAGGGTGTTAGCTCCATAGTCTACCATGGCTGCAGTTGTTATACTGTGGTTCCTTCCTCTTAGTCTTGCATGAATTTGGAAATGTGGGGAACTAGAATTCAATTTCCGGATCAATGATATTGTACATGATGGAAGCGAGTCATACGAAGAGGTAGTGAATATAGTAAAGTGATTTTGGAGTACTCTTGGTGCAGCCGAAGGAGGTACCCTCTTTAAAAATGCTGTTGAAAGCCAGAAGACGATGAGGACATGGAGTTAGCATGGTCTAGTGACTCCCTCATTTGAACAATCTGGTTAGAGAAGTCCTGGACAGGGGGGTTCAGAGTAGTAGGCATGGTAGCCAGAGCAGATGTTGGGGTTGAGGCAGTGATCTGGACAGATTCATTTGGGAACAGGGAAAATGGTGCTGATCCCGTGACCAATATCTGTTGATGGCGGGGCTGCTGATGTTGGCCCTGGTCTTGTCCTGACAGACTGCTTCCAAGTGTCCTCGGTGTCCACAGTAATGGCAGGTGGTTTCTCTGTGTGTGCCACTTTGCTTGACGTGACCTTGGGCACCACAGCCAAAGCATCTTCCTCGCATGCGGGCCAGAAACACCTCCCTTGTGTTCCCATTACTGGTGTGGGTGGCATCGACATCTATTGCATGGGGGTCAGCAGGGGTCATGTGGGACCAGGTAGGTCCAAGGTTTCGGCCAGTCAAGGTGGGGTCATGTAAGTAAATATCCACCGATACAGCTCATGTGATGGCCTCCTTTAGGGTGCGGGCGACTCCTTGACCGATGTTTACCGTGATCAAATTCTGTCATATCTCCGGAAGTAAGGCAGAATAGAAACATTCTTGTAGATCAATGTCAAACATCTCAGTCTGACTTCCGATGTCCCGGAATTTTTGAGCAAATTCTGCTACTGTCTGCCCTTTACCCTGCTCGAGAGATTGAATTGCATTACAGGCTTCCATACCTGGGTCTATCGATTCAAATTGCTGGCCAAATTCCATGAGGAACTTCTCCCAACTGCCTCTGAAAGGGGGATTCTCCACATTGAAATGTAGCAGGTGGGGGGTTGCCCAGTCTCCAGCACCTTCTGTGAAGAAGCCCAAGGTGGACTTGATAAGCTTTACCTGACTGTTGGCGAGATCAGGTTGTTCTGATGCCCAGTTTTGAAACTGTGCCTTGAAATGGTGCGCCTCAGAGCTGTCTCTACCCTTAAATACCCCAGGTTTGTTCATGCTTGATTTGGAGGACGAGCATTCCTCCATGACTGTAGCAAGGTTGGTTACTTGTTTAATGAGCTGTTCTGTGAGGGTGTTTGCATTAGGAGGAGCAGGTGGTGCAGGAGTTGTTTGTGCAGGGTCAGACATGACAGCAGTAGGTGATTGGGGACAGGGAATGGACAGAAAGGTTGTATCATTTATAGTAAATGGCTCTTGGACTGAGTTGGAAAGGGCATTGGGGCAGGGTTGAGACTCGCAGTCATACCAGCTATTGTAGGTGTTGTGGACATGATGTTGGTCTCTGGGGTCAAGTGCATGTAGGAGTGTGGAATAGTCTACTCTGGCACAGCAGATGTTTCAGAATCGGGCAGGACTGAGGAAAACATGATGACTGTGGATCCTGCAAGAACAACCTTATTGGTAGGCTATCAGTGCAGTAATGGATCTTGAGCTAATGTCACAAAGCGTCAGCAATGGAGTGACTAAGCGGGGCAGCGGTGCGGAGCAGCAGAGCAACTGAGCAGAGCATAGACAGACTGGTCCCAGATAATGACAGAGTTATATTAGTATTGTAGTTATAAGTACTAGTAAGTAAGCACATACCTGGTCCCAAGATAATGACAGAGAGGTCAAGATAAGGGATCAGGTAGTAGGGAGCTGGCTTTATATACACAATCCAATCTGCAAGAAATAACGATATAATACTGTACAATTCAAGAGTAAGGAAGGTGGCGGAAGCCAGTAAAAGGAGAAGGGTAACAGATGGATCAGTAATCAATAAAGGGGGTCAGGTGGATCAGTAATCGATGAGGATTTGACATTGGTGGGACATGACAGTGATGGAGTGATGTATTGTACAAATAAGGGTGTAGAGACAGTGAGAAAAGGAAAATGATAGGGGCTATGTACTTTGTGACAGGTAACAGGTGGATTGATAATCAATGAAGGAGGTCAGGTGGATCGGGGTTTGACAGTGATGGATCATGATTATGATGGAATAGAGTATTGTACAAGTAAGGGCATCGAGAGAGTGAGAAAAAGAAAATAATAGGGGCTACATACTTCATGACATTACCCATGCCCAATGTGTTTTGTGGTTGGCTTGGATTTGGTGTATTGGGGGTTCCTCCATTGCTGTTGTGGAATTACTCTCCTCTGAGCCTGTTTCAGGTGGTATCTTGCTGTGACTGGGTTCAGGTCAGGATTCTGGGCTCAAGGGTTCTAGGATTGGACTATCTGTGCTAACTGCCACTAGGGAAGGGTGTAACATCTGCTCATCTTCTACCTCTTCCACAGTTGCTCAAGGGGGCTTTACTAAAAGTTGTCCTTTCTCTCAGTCAATCTCTGGATTGACCTTCTGTAGCTAGGGGGAGTCTAAGGATAATATCCTCTCCTCCTAAGTTTGTGATCAGGAAGTCCATCTATTGCTCCTAGTCATCCACTGTGAGTGCTAAGTGTGCAAAGTGGGTGATCTGTCCAGCTTGATTGGGTGTACCATTAATATTGAATACATTGATTGGTTTATAGAAGGGGGCACATCTTACTTGATTCCAGGTGGCAAAGTCTTGGTTTAAAAACAGGGTGGTAGCTCCACAGTCTACCATGGCTGCAGTTGTTATACTATGGTTTCTTCCTCTTAGTCTTGCATGAATTCAGAAATGTGGGGAAGTGGAATTCAATTCCCAGATTGATGATATTGTACATGATGGGAGCAAGTCATACAAAGAAGTAGCAAACATAGCAAACTAATTACGGGCTGCTCTCAGTGCAGCCGAAGTGGATACCCTCTTCAAAAACCCCACTGAAAATCGGAGGATGGAGGGGACATGGTGTTAGCATGGTCCAGAATCTTATTGGGCTGTTATTTTTCCACTGTATCTTATAAGTTTTAGCTACACTACTGCACCATTCTTTTCTAGGTTTTCATTAGATCCATTTCAAAAGTTTTTAATAGGTGATATTTCAATGATTTGTCAGATTCTTTACAAATATTTGTAGAATTATTGATTTTTGAAAATTTCCCATGGATGTTCTGACAGAATGGGAGAATCTTTGAATTTTTTTTCAAAAATCTAATAAAAGCCTCATTTCTAAAAAAGCCCTTCCTGCTTGCTGGCAGTTCTCAGACCAGGCAGAAAATAAAATTTTGTTCAAGTCCATCCAACAAGTGGTCAGATGACATGGACTTACAAATTCCCATGCAGTGAAAAAATTTACATCCCTTCCTTTTCCTCCTGCCACAACAATGCCAGTCCACTTGCACAGCTCTCCCTGGTTTGTTAAGGCCTCAACATCAGCTTTAAGGCCTCAATCTTAGACTCAAGGCTCAAATGTCAACCTGTCACAAAGTGTCAGAGACGGAGTGACTATGCGGAGCAACAGTGCGGAGCAGCCAGGTAAGCAATGGGACAGAGTGGCTGAGCAAGTGGTAGAAGCGTAGCAACTGAGCGGAGCATGGACAGACTGGTTCCAAGATAATGACAGAGTTGTATTAAGTATTGTAGACATAAATACTAGTAAGTAAGCACATACCTGGTTCCAAGATAATGACAGAGAGGTCAAGATAAGGGACCAGGTAGTGGGGGGCTGGCTTTATGTACACAATCTGATCTGCAAGAAATAATGATGTAATACTGTACAGTTCAAGAGTAAAGAAGGTGGTGGAAGCCGGTAGAAGGAGAAGGGTAACAGATGGATCAGTAATTGATGAAGGGGGTCAGGTGGATCAGTAATCAATGAGGGTTTGACAGTGGTGGGATGTGGGAGTGATGTATCATACAAATAAGGGCATAGAGACAGTGAGAAAAGGAAAATGATAGGGGCTACATACTTTGTGACACAACCTCAATACCTCAGCATCAACTTCAAGGCCTTGACATTGACTTCAAGAATTTACTTTTCCTCTTGCATTGCTGCGAGTCCATATTATTATATTCTTCAAGTCAAGAACTGTCCGGCATGTCTGTGGGTGCCTACTACCTCTCAAATGTCAGCACACTCTCTAACGTCAGTCTGATATTCATGTGTAGTGTAGATCCTAGTGTAGTATATAGACATTGTGCAATGAAGTTTTTATGATGTTTGGCATTATTGGAAAAAAGGATAAACCGGTTTGAGCCGGTTGAATTGAGAAGAACAGATAATCACTGATTTTCAGTAGTGTGTGGGTTCCTGTACCAATCCTCTCGAAATGCTTCGAAGAGAGTGTACAATGCTGGATAGGCCAGTGCATGCAATGATTTTTTGTTGATGATTCAGCCATTGTTTTATTCAAATATTTTGAAAGACTATGGATAAATTGTTGTGACTTTCGAAAATTCAGGCCAAATGTGTGCCTGCTCGTTCTTGGAAACTTTTCATTGCACACTAAGATTTATTCAAAAGATGTGTTCACCTTCATGTATTGATAATATCCAGCTACTTAGGTATAATTTATAAGCTACATTCGAGCTTGAAGGACGGTTAAGACTGTTCTACAACTCCAGCCAATAGACCCTGTCTGGACTCCCTATTCATTGGAGAGGGGGATCGAGAGAATTGTGTCTCCAATCTGAATCTCCCTCACCTCTTGACATCCCAGGTACACCTCGCTTCATCACCCCCTGATCTTGGGACTGGCGCATTGGTCATTTTAGACATTGCAGGATTTCAGGTTTCAGAAGCAATACATTGGCAAGTTTACAGATGAAACTATATCTTCCTGAGCAACTTAGAGCAATCTATCTGAGGGAATTGTACTGCATACTGTAGCATCAGAATAACGGAACCATGCAAGGAGAATCGGGCAATCATTTATTCCTCCATAACTGAGACTCCGTCGTCTATGACCTGCCGCCCACGGTCAATCACTTCATTCAATTTGACCTATAATGGATGCTCATAATCAGATTTCTGACATACTTCAATGTACAAAAACACCGACCATCCTGTCATAACCAAGGTGGAGTGAAAAACGAGCAATTCTCTCCTCAGGGCTGATCTCGAGCAATTCACCCATTGTGATTTGACAGAGAACAGCACACGCCGCGAAATGGTTCATTCCATCCGCAGCAGCAAGGTTTTCTTCGTCCTCCATTCGATAGAAATAAGAAAGAAGATTTCGGTAAAAAGATTAAAGTCAATACTCACCTCCCCAACTCCATCATCAAGCCACGCGCGATTACCCCAGAGTCCGGTCGCGTTATCCCCCCTCCTCTCTGCTTTATCACCAAATCTTCTGGCAAACACTGCAGCATCCTGTACTGTCTCTGCAAATGCAGTCATTACTTGGCACCCTTCACGTTTATTACCACATGCCTCCGCCAGAGAAATATCCCTGCGAAACTTTCTTATCGCCTTCAATACAGGCGGGGAGTATGCACTAAGGCTCTCCTTGGCGCTGGCGGCCGAGTCAGGCTTGAATGACATCGACGGGACAAAGGCTTCAAAGACAACAAGCAGATGATCATATCTCCAAGACTGCTCACAGATAGTATTTATGAGCACGTCGACTTCAGATGGCAGCGCGAGTAGGTTCGTGAGTATGACTGCGGTGTGAGGATCAATGATAAGATCCACACCCGTCAACTTCTCACGTTCTACCAGCCCAACACCACAAACGCCAGAACGCAATGATCGCACCAAGGCTTGTTTCTGTATCAAACTCATCGAGGCCATGTACCAATGTGCAGTAGTACGTAAGATTCGGTCAACCCCCGGTAACCGAAGGGTGTTTTTATCGAATATAGCTTCTGGGGCAATCTTGGATGCTATTACCCCCTCGAGTGAGTTCACCTCTGCGGTCGTAGGTTTGGGAGGTTCGGGTGCAGGTGGCGGAGTACGAAGTCTCCTGGCGCGCAGTCTCGCAAATTCTGCGATTCCGACTGAATGATCATGGAATGGAATAATAAATGGCGCCGCTTTCTGTGAAAAGGAAACACACGGTGGTGACTGGAGCGCAGAAGGAGGCCAAGGCCGTTGAGATTGTGCATCGGGAACTGGTTGGGAGTCGAAGGCGAGCGGAACAAAGTCGGAGTTCTGAAGTTGTGTTGAGATAGGGTCATCCTCGAGGTCAAAATAGTTCTGGATACGCTCATCATTCACACCATCGGTAGAATGGTTATTTTCAAACAAAGCTCGATTCGCAATGTAAGCTTGGTCATCCTGAGTCGCGTTGGGAGGCATATTTACAGCGCGCGCAGGAGAACACGACAAGTAATCCAATAATCCGATACCAGAATCCTCTACCTCCGGACCGCCGTCGTCGTATCTATATTCTCGACTTTGGTATCTGTCATCGCCTTCCCAATATAGACGAGGGCGCTTTGAAAGACGATTTCGATCATCTCGATCATCTTCGCCTTGTTGATAGTCGGGACGTTGATAGTCGGGACGTTCTCTCTGACCGTGCAGCAAAAAAGAAGTATCAGAATGATCCCATTCCAGGTCTATGACCTGGGTGGTCGCCTCAGGATTAGACGGATCTTGATTCTCCTTGTCACTATCAGACCCAAACTCCTCAACAAACTCGTATCCGTACTGATTTGTGTGGAGATATTCATCTGGCACCTGGACCGCAGCAAAGGACTCGAGAGGTTGGTCATCCGCGTGGAAACCATGATCATGCGTATGAATAGCAATGTCGCTTTCTTCTTCGAAGAAGGAAGGGATACCGAAATCCGCTTCGGCACGGGAAAAAAGTTCGGCGTCGTAAACTTGGGATGGCGGAGCAGCGTCGGAAGTGAAATTGAACGAATGTTGGGTGTTCAAATTAGTAGGGACGGAAGCAAGAGAAGAGCGCGGGTGATATTCGGCAACCGCGACCATCTCTTCGAAATCACCAGCCACCGCTCCTGTTCTCTCTGCGGAGTTAACACCACATTCCTCCTCTTCTGGATCATCTAGGAGTTGGGCTGTTTCCCCGTTCTCACAATCATCCGCGACCCTCTCTACTACTTTAGAACTACCTGGTCCTTTCGACCTCCTCCGCTCCTCTCTCGATAATACGATATCAATTTTTCCAACATCTGCCCGGCTGAGAAGCACAGACGATGTTATTTGATCTCCATGATGAGACCATTCCGCCCAGATCCGTTCGGCTCTAGATTCTCCTGCAAGGTCCGCATCTGAATTGTGGTTTACTTTGTCGTTTTCCGTAACTCTGCATGCCTCTTTCGCTCGTTTCGACAATTCTTCCACTCTCGCTAGACCTTGTTCTTTCGTCATGCCAAGCCGGTCGAATCCGTTGAGTATACTAGTGTTTTTGTCATAAAAGTCGTGTACAGTGAGTATTTCCTCTTGAGTGGGTAAAGAGGTTGTGACAGCGAACGGACTAGAGTCCGAAATGAAAGAATTACTATGTGGGTGTCGTAGAAAAAGATAAAGGTACTCACACCCAAGATAGCTTCAGCGTAGCCGAAGCGGTACCTTTGGCCTTCCTCAAAAACTGATACACCTTATTCTTCTCCCTTCCTCTGTTCGCGCCTGTACCAGATGGTACCACATATTGACGCAAACCACTCGCTGGAAAGAGCATATCGTCGTTGGGCGAGTGTTTGTTCGGTGCAGGGAGGGTCGGGACTGTTAGTCACAAAGTAACAATTAATTGACGTTTCTCAAGTAAAGGAAGATGAAAGACCCACCTTCCATGAGCATTTCCTTCCCATTCTTCATAGGGTCTAGCTTCTCCCTCATAATCAGGCCCAACGGGTCCTCCGTCTGAACGTCTCTGAAAATTGCATGCAATTCCGACTCAAATGTATCGACATCGGCAGTATTATCTGTTCCTCTCATGCCCGCCGCAAGAGAATCTACCACCACAGTCGACCCTACTTGACCAGCCATCGATGTCGCGTCATCGAAATTTTCCTTTACTATTGATGCAGCTTCAGCTTTCATTCGTGTTTTATCTATCAATTGGTTCAAATCTGGTTCATCAAAGTCCAATATCGGAGAAGATCGCAGATCGTTTCGCAAGGAAGACAAAGGCGCGGGGAGTGTTTGTTGTATTTTGTCTTCAAGTTGTTCAAATATAGGTGGTAACGGTTCATCTTTCTTTGAGAGGCGATTATTGCGCTTATTCAAGGTCTCGAGGAGAAAGGCGGCGTAGCTAAGAGGATCCAATGACGGGTGAGGATTGGTTAAACCGTAGTCAAAGCTAATGACTAACCTCTGCTTTGCGCCGATTTTCTTAGTTTTGGTCGTTGTCGACCCTCTAGCGCTCAAAATGTTCCTCTTGTAACGAGGCATGACAGGGAGATCTGTACATCGACACGAGCAAAAAACGTTTGGAATAGACTCGGAGTGGAAATACAAATTTGACTCACCCATTCGTGATTCTTTCAGCAATTTGATCGGCGATAGGTCCGTATTGGGAGACGAAATGACCAAATTCAAGTTAAGCTCGTCGACCTCCTGACTCGAGCGAGGCGTGGTCACCGATGAGAGGGAAGATGCACCTGATACTTGTGACGCTGGAGCAGGGGAAGAGGCGTGGTACGTTTCTAAAGGAACAGGATAAGTGACCGCTTCGATATAGGAAGACGAAGAGAAGAAAAGAAAAAAACGTACCCCATCCATTCACGATCTTCATATTTTCTTTCAACAAATCAAATCCTTCGTCTTCGTCAACCGTCACTGTTTTTAATCTCGAAACCACCTGGGATATTGACCGTGGCGGCGGTAGTTCTAATGCAAACAGGTCTTTAGTTTCCGCGCCAGTATCCATGTCTTTGCCCTTGTCCTTAGTTTTTCCAATCCCGAACAAATGCGCCTTCGCAATAGGCTGCATTACGAGTCCTTCATTTCTCTCCTTTGGCTTAGTTCGACCGAATCCAGGTCTCTGTGCCCTGGAGAAGATTGGTTCAAAGGGTACAAATCCATCTCCTGACCCAAAGAACAACGAAGAACCAGGTCCAAGTTGTAAAGGAGGAGAATCTGGTCTGGAACTGAGATCAAGGTATTGATTCTTACATGACGGTCCGGGATACGAAAGTGTGGCCACGGATTTTAAAAAATCTCTGACTTCGACACCAGTGTCATGCGGGAGGGACCAGGTAACGTTTCTGCGATACGAGATCAGTAATGAGAGGTATACAGAAAATGAGTCGTGTGTGACGTACAGAACTTTCTCTAGTTTGACCGCAGGCTCCTTCAAAACTTGCACTTCAACGGGCTTGATTCCAACTTCAGATGACTTCATGAAGGCGCCATACGGGATTTTCAACGACTTGCGGAAATCATTCGATCCTGGAAGGAGTGTTTCACGTCTGGCGCGTCGAGAAAGCATGGGTACAAATCGTTCCTCCAGTATATAGCCTTCGTATGATACCAATCATCAGGATTGATCATGTGTAAAGACAAATAATACTCACAATCGTCTATCTCTACTGCACGCTCAGATCGAAGTTTAGTTCCTTGTTTCAACGTTGAGAGGAACGTCTTCAGATATTTCATCACGTCCGTCGATCTCGTCCCCTGCTCGTTGTACGGTTTTAGATCGTTCAGCGCATACAGTCGCGTCAAGACATTGAAAGGCTCCTCAGGCAGTCGGATAGAGGTGCTATCTGCTATTGGAATTTCGTGTAATGACTGAGAAAGCAGCTAAAACCGCGTCAGAATTGTTTGTGTCGATCCCAGAGACGAACGAAACTGCGCACTTCAGCGACTGCTCGTTCAGTGAACTCTACATAGCTAGTAGTGAGATGTTCTTTGGCATAGTCGTAAAGCAGTCGGCGTATATGTGCTTGAAGGGCCTCTTCCTGACGAGCTTCCTCGAATATACCCATCCTAGAGGGTGCAGAAGATGGAGGTGCGAGAGCACGAAAGTCTAATGCGTCGGTATAGTATTAAAAGGGCGAGAAAAAAATAATGCCAGAGAATAGAAGCTTGATGGCATGTTCTCGTTCAGTCAGATACTGTAATGCGACGATCGTTTAGAACACATTAGTCAATTTTTGTAGATACATATTGAGAGAAAAACACAGTTTACGAACCGAAGAAACAACAGTACCATCATTCTCAATCTACTGTGAATCTCCCTAACGCAGTGATATTTTGTCGAGTCGAGGTACTGATCAGTTTCCCCATCCCCACCTCGGATGCTTTGCGAAAGAGAGATGTCTTTGCGTTGAAGCTTGTGATGTTACACAAAATCAAACATCGGAGTCAATGGTATGTAATCCAAAAGTGTAAAAGATATGTCGAGACTAATAATGTTAGCATTGAATGAATAGCGCGGCCCGCTTCAGGAAGGACATTGTCAAACTTCAAAGCTTCAAGTTCGAAGCAATACAGATAGCATAGGACGATACAGCATTCAAATGTAAGTGATACACAAAGAGCCAAGTTAAAACAAGAAGGTCAATCTTCGCCTTCTATATCGACATTCCCAGAAACTATCCCTTTAGACAACCAGTACGAACGTTTCTTTTCGTTACCGCCGTTCGACCGCAGTTTACTTTCTGCCTTGGTCAACATGCTGTCCGGCTCCGATACTACAGCGTCCTTGCCCATGTCCACATGCATACCCGCATCTACGTCTATAACGTCGACATCATACTCCGCCTCTTCCTCCGCAACGCTGTCCAGCTCCGATTCCGAGTTCGTGTCATTCCCATCCCCATCGTCGTCGTCGGTAGTATAAATTGTGACCAATGTATGCATATCCATTTCGCCACCAGTTTTCATTCTTTTCTTTGGTGGCTGCCTTCCACTGATACCGTACTTGCCCGAATCGTCCTCCGAGTCCGATCCCGATCGTTCGTCTCGTCGTCTTCGATGAAGGTTGTTGCTATGATCATTTGCCTCATCGTCGTTTGCGCCGGTGTGTTGATCACCCTCGCCGGAAATTACCATCGGTATTTCACCATCTTCGAGGTCGATGGGGTTTTCGTTCGTTGCGCCGGGTTCAGCTTTGGCCAGTATTTGCGAGGTATGACGACCATTAGACATCGCGGGAGCTTTAGTCTCAGGATCGTCTGTGACTACAATGATTCTGGGTTTGACATTCAACAACTTATGAAGAATCCTTCGATCGTAAACCTCCTGAACTACTCTCCGGTGGTTGATGATCTGCATTGACAAAGTATATCAGAGGGACGACAAACCACTAATAATACAAGAAACGTACGTCTTGTGTGATATCGATGATATGAGCTAGCACGCTCATCTCCTCTGGGCGGTAGTAGTCATCTGGACGGAGACTAGTTGTTCGGCCTGACTGTCGAGCGCTGAGTATACCGGCTTTTAGGTATGCGGTAGCAGTAAGGATTCGGTGAGCACCAGCAAAGGTAGCGCGGACTTTTGCAAAACCGTAGGACCCAGATGAGATATCGTTCGCTTTATGGTGGGATCAGGAAGAATGCCTAAAAAAGAACGAGATACACTCACAAATGTCGATAGGATCCTCTATAGAAAGGGAACTCGCACCACCCTTCCCCTTGTAATTAGAGGTATCATTGTACCATCCCCGTTGCCTCTTGTTAAAATACGTCCCACCATCCCGGACTGATATTCCTACATTCTCGTAATTGAAAAACGACCCATACAGCTCGAAAAACTCAATCAACAGCACCCCGAGGCTCTGGTCCGCGTCGATTTCTCCTCTTCGGATCTTTGGATGCATCTGCAAGAAACTGATCACCAGCGAAACAATGGAATAACTCCCTAGACCACCGGTATAAACTTCGTTCATGCTTCGCTGGCTCAAGAACATTTTGGTGATCATGACAAGAGCACGAAGAGCAATGCTTCCCTCAAGGTTTGACTGTAGAACCTTCGTGCTGGTTGACATATCCCGTAGAAAGCCATTGACGACGTCAGCTCCGACTGTTCCATTCCCTTGGTTGATGCTAACATCGACTGGGATGTGGCCATGTGTTGTAACAAATTTGATGATTGGAACTCTAGCCTTGGCAATAATGCTGACATTGGATGCTATGCCGTTTCGTTTGATCACCTCCGCGAGTGAGCGAAGGACAACGTGCTTGTCGGTTCTGCGCATTGTGTCGGACATGACTACTAAGTCGATATCACTGAAGTGTAGGTGAGGCGATAATTAAGCGCGAAGTTTAGAAAGAATACTGACCCTGTAGGTAAATAAAGCTTCGTAGCATAACTCCCGAAAGGATATACATCAGCGTCCAAATATCTAGACGTTATAGCAGACGTGATCTGCTGGACTAGCAGACTTCGTATCTCATCCTCAACAGGAGAGGGAGATATCCATTTTGTAAAAGCTTCGACTTCCTTGTGCAACCTGCAGATATCGGTAAACGGGGTAAGGAACATACATAAATTCTTACAATTCAGCGACATTGTGGCAACCAAAGAGATCTAATCCGTCTATCCATGGCAGTTTCCTGTTCCCAATTGACCTGACGCTGGCAGAAATGGGCTGATCATATCTCCGCCGTTCTCTATCCTGGTCTTTTCGTTTGCCTCTGTCCCATTCCCGTTCAGGCGTTCTTTCTCGACCTGTATTAATTATTAGCAGCAATCTCGAGGGCTTGATGTTACAAGCACCTTTACGTTTCTTATCATTGTCTCTATCTCTGTCCCAGTCTCTATCCCGCCCCGAGTCCTTCCCTCTGTCTTCGTATCGGTCCAAACTTCTACTTCGACTGCGTTTTCTCCCACCCCGCCGACCTGATTCAACGACACCTTCACTGTCCGCCTCCTTCCCTTTTCCTTTCCTATCCCGTGTGATACCACGTTCTTCATCGTCGTCACTGACCAATGGCAGCGCAATGAAATCGGTGGCAGATTCAAATGACGCGTCCCTGTCCGGCGGTGGTCCAATATCTACTGCCTCAACATCCGCTTTCCGCTTTTCCTTCGTCTTATCCTTCGCTTTGGACCTTTTCTTTTTGGATTTTGACCTAGGCTGGTCGTCATCTCGTGAATGTTTAGGTTGATATGTTGAAGTCGATGAATATGGCTCTGGAATTTCGACTATCGATCTCTTTCGCTTGGATCTTGGTTTTTTGTTTGATTCAGCAGGAGCAAGAGAAGACGGGCCTGCTATAGGTGTGTTGGACTCGTGCACCATGTAGGGAAAAAAGAAATATAGGTTCCAAGTCTTATGTCATCACTTGTCAAGTTTGAGCGCCTATTCCTCATCGACCTCCATGTCCCTCCGGGAGAATTTTAATACATGCACCAATCAAGGTCAAACCCCAGATACGAACTTTGGAAGTCAATCTTATTATTCAGGTACATGCGAATATATATACAAAAGACAGAAGACGCGTAATGGCTCATCGAGGTTCGTTGAAGAACAACTCGATTTGCGGATAAATTGGAGTCTGTTGAAGAACACCTCAGGTTATTTGAACTCGTGCATAGGCTTCTTTATGGCAGGATTGACGGGTTGGTGCTGTTCTATTTCCGAGAAGGACAAGGGCGAGAACACAATATCAATCACCGCGTGTTATCAACCGTTTTCGAAACGAATCACCTTTACGAAAAGCCTGAAATATGCGATGGTCTCGTTCGACGGAGCATCTTCCGTTTCAACAACAATGCTAATCAAAAGAACATTGTCAACGAGGTTCTGCCTTGTGGTGGAATCCGTCTCCAAGCGGCTGTGCTCCCAAAAATGGTTATGAGTACAGGTAACCTTTGCAGACCGCGTTACGGTGGACGTACGTATAAGATGTTGCGTAAGTACTGTTTCCTAGCTCTCTACAACAATGCCTAAACATCAAAGGGTTCCAGAGACATGATAAATCTTGTCTTACCCGATTCCATTCACTCTGAAGAAGGCGTACTTGTCGTCGTCCGACCATTGAACAGCAAGAGCAACGTCTGTGTAAAACATGCCGTTGGTGGAAACAATTCCAAACTCTCCCCCGAAACCGGCAAGGATTTGACCTTCGAGAGCGCCTGTGGCGTAGTTCGTTAAGTTTCCACTAGGAAGATCTGAATCAGCGGGTCGAATGTGGTTTTCGTCACGATTACTCACCCAAGAAACCCAATGAAGGCTCGGTCGCCGAATGGCCCAGCGACAAGGTCCTGCGTAACATCAGGAACGAGAAGAAGAGTCGCGTCGTACACGGGCTCAAACGTTGGTGTTGGGATTGAAATGTCGGAAGGCAAAGTAGCATGCACTCCTTCTAGAGCTAGCAGCATTGACCCGCCGAGCACGATGCACATAATCTTGGAAAAAGGGTGCGAGGAGAACATGTTTCTGACTAAAACGTAGTAAGTATTGAGATGGTAAGGCAAGAACCAGAAGAGCCAGCCTTATAAAGAGCTCAGCCAAAGCCAGGACGATATATTGCAGAAGATTCATATTTAGATCAAAACGAGTCCATTTGCGCTTTTCGGGGACTGTGGCATGTTGTGACGTGTTTCAAGGCAAAAAATCGAGTCCAGGACTCAAGATCGAAAGCGAACCAGTATGCACTGAATAAATACTCGGCATTTGAAGCTGCCACTATCAATGGTCAATGACCTCTGGGAGGCTGCGACTTGCATACAGATTTCAGGGCAAAAATCGAGTCCATGGCGAGGAGAGAATGAAAGCGGCAACCCAGAATGCAAATAAATATTCAGCATTCCTTGAAGATGCCACTGTCAGTGATCGATGCCCTCTAAGTGACCGTTATCTACATGCAGATAAATCCATCAAGGTCGCTACCGAGAAAAATAGCACAAAATTCCAGCTGGACTGTTTTCAGGAAGGTTAAAATTTGAAAGGCCATCACCTAATGAACACTGCCGTTCAACTGCGACGCAAGGTACACAGGACTAGGAAGTGTCAATAAATCAACAGTCCAATGCAGAATTAATGCTAGCCAGGGGCCGATTCAAACCAGGATACTGCCTGGCACTGGGCTTGCACGACGTGGACAGCCAACAAATAAAACACTACACAAGTCACACGGCCGAAATGCCATCTTTGGACGTGATATAAATAGCTTTGACCAAGATGAATTCAAAAGTTCGATGCCACTTGATACGTTGGTGGGGTATCATATACATTTACATATCAGGACACAGTACAAACTAATCGGTATGTAAAACAAAACTATTTAGGATAAACATTGTAATGACGATGGAAATCGTGGCCTATTTTGTCGCTTGTGACTGGAAGATGTTGAAGCTTGATCGAGGATTGCGAGGCTAATTTTTGACACTATCGCTAACATTGGTTTGGTGTTGCAGTCGGTATCTTGAAGCCGGTTCTGATCTAGTGAGAATATGACGTTGTTGTCAACGATAGACGTTTCAGTGGAGCAGGACTTTGATGAGTGTGAAGAGAAAGACGAAGGTAGAGGATCTAGAAAGAGGAAACCTGGGAATGTTGCAGATGTCGATCGAAGAGCATCGGGAAAGAGGCGGGGTGGCGGACACCGAGAAAATAGAATTCGAGAAAGACGAAGAGCACGCGTGTTACAAGCTTCATTTGCAGATATTTCTATATCTCTGGAAGAAAACAGTTGGCCGGAAGGGAAACCGATTCCGAGAGGATGGATGATCTGAGGTCTGGAGAAACATTGCTTGGTACAGCATAATTCTGAAAATTGGGGCCCGAGGCGGAATTTTCCGGTTCTTCAACATGTTCAACAGTTTCCTCAAGTATTTTCATCAACTGTTGAATGTCGCTCTCTTTCATGACCGGAGGCGTGATCGAAATACTCCGAGTCATCATTTCCTTGTCAAAGGAGGGATCCTGAAGGTAAGTAAGGAGAAAGTAATTCCCAAGAGAAAGACGATACGTGCTTTGTCGACATGCAAATTGATCGAATATGTCCTCCTCCTTGCTGTAAGACTTTTCCTTGAAGAGTTGGTCATGAGCACGATACTTGACCCTAGGAAAGCAATCAGACAAGCTGAATCACGTCGACTATGGACACACCGGTGAATTTTGAATCCCTGTTTCGTTTCTTCGTAGGAACTGAGGTTACGGCGTGCGATATACGACGTTTGGCGGGCTTCAAACCAGATCTTGAGAGTGAGAATTAGGACTGTGGTTGACAAACTTTACGTACACTGTTGTGATTATTTGTAACATTCGATAAGGGCATAAATGTCTTGCTTGGCGATACAGATAATTCTAATACCCTTCTCGTTTAGTACAGACCATGTGAAATAGATAATTTTCTTACGAGCAATGTGTGTCGTTTCGCGTTCCTTCAAAATGGTCCTGAATAGTATCAGATGGTCACCGCCGAATGCAACTGGCGTGATATCAAGCGTACCAGTCATTGTGTAGGATCCTAGCAGCATCCAAGCAAGGAAGGATGTTTGTATCAAGAAAATCTTGAGGATCGCCTAGCTTGCCTGAGCGAAGCACATACTCAAGCCCGAACAAAGCATTTTTGAACAGACCTCGGGGATCATGATGACATTGGGTGGCTCGAATATACCAAAGAAAGGTCTCGCTTTTGATTGCCAGTGCGAGTCTCTAGTTCTACGTTAATAACATAAAATAGAATAGCTAGTCGAAATACACACCTGATTAAATTCAGAATCCACTACGCCGAGTACATCTGGCTCCGCTAATGTGTCCCTCGTCCAGTCAAGTATGAACTCGTCCTCATCATTATCCGTAGAGAAG
Source organism: Lentinula aff. lateritia (assembly GCA_027886305.1). Taxonomy (NCBI): domain Eukaryota; kingdom Fungi; phylum Basidiomycota; class Agaricomycetes; order Agaricales; family Omphalotaceae; genus Lentinula; species Lentinula aff. lateritia. The sequence goes on along the minus strand of MU795324.1, from coordinate 1,018 downwards.
CCAGGTGAGATATGACGCCAACGCCAAGAATCCTCGAGCTCTGTAAGAATGTTTTCATCTAGATGAACAGGCATACTCGAGATACTGTCAATGAGATATTCCAAAAATATATCCGTAGGCATAATGGTAGGGATAGTAGAGAGTGTATGACGAAAAGAGTGAAGAAAAAAGAAAGGGAAAAGCTGGGGTGATGATTGGAGGCAAGGTAAAATCATAATGAACGGTCAGTTATCGTCAGTCACATGATTGTGTCACACCCTTATGTACTGTAACTTACCGATCGCGAAATTGACCGCATTGACCTGACAGACACTGTTATGGATAAGTAAATCGCTTGCCATGGGTCGTCTGCATCCTTTTCGTTACCTCAACTAAAGCAGACGAAACGATGAGAGACAGAATTGAACACACGATCTGTAAAGACCTCGCAAACGACGGGAGCCTCTCCCGCGACCTAGCGTACTGCTCCAAGGTTGAAGGTACCACATCGGACAAAGTACAGTCCTTCATAGACTCAACCGAGGTCCGCGATGCCGGATACGAATCCACGGAAAAGCGCCAACGCTGCCATGTCTGGACGCTCTACGCTGCTCCCTTCGCCAACAGCGAATCATACCCTACGAGAGACATCGATGAGCGCCGGATACGACGATACATCAGTACGAAACAATTCGAAATGGGCACAATAGACATCTCGGGTGAGTGTACTGAATGTAAACTATGCAAGTCCACTGAACACCAGACGCATGGATGTCAATTCCGATCTTCTGAATACAAGAACTGGAAGGGACCTAAGCAGGAAATACACAAAGAGGTTGAGGAGTACAAGAAAATACAGAAACAGATGAAGAATGCTCGCCGGGAGCTTTAGTCAATAACCAATAGGGTAATCTGTACCGTTGATCTGTCTTAATGACTGTCATTAGATAGATAGATAGATATATACGCGGCTCCGTCAAGTCGACGGGGTCCCACAAGGGAACAGCCGGGCCCAGCAATCTTCGCTGCAGCGAATGCT
>MU795323.1:0-29658 GCA_027886305.1 Lentinula aff. lateritia | reverse complement strand
ATCGGATTGTGTATATAAAGCCAGACCCCCCACTACCTGGCCCCTTATCTTGACCTCTCTGTCATTATCTTGGGACCAGGTATGTGCCTACTTACTAGTACTTACAACTACGATACTAATATAACTCTGTCATTATCTTGGGACCAGTCTGTCCACGCTCCGATCAGTCGCTCCGCCTGTACCGTTTGCTCCGTTGTTCTGCTCTACCGCTTGCCCCGCTGCTCCGCTTAGTCACCCCGTCTCTGACGCTTTGTGACAGCAAGGTTGGCTACTTGTTTAATGAGCTGAGTCATGAGCTCATCTGCATAGGTGGTCTGGGCAGGGGCCGACATGATAGGAGTAGGTGATCGGGGGCGGGGGATTGGCAGGAAAGTTATATCATTCATAGTAAGTGGCTCTTGGATTGAGTTGGGAAGGGCATTGGGGCAAGGTTGAGACTGGCAGTCATACCAACTATCGTCAATGTTGTGGGCGTGGGCTTGGTCTCTGGGGTCAAGTGCGTGTGGGAGTGTGGAGCAGTCTACTCTGGCAGCGGGTGTTTCAGAATCGGGTGGGACTGAGGAAGATGTGGTGTCTGCAGACCCTGCAAGGACAACCTTATTGGTAGGCTGTCAGTGCAGTAATGAATCTTGACCTAATGTCACAAAGTGGCAGTGGTGGAGTGACTAAGCGGGGCAGAGAGGCAGAGCAACTGAGCAGGATGATAATGTGGAGCAACTAAGCGGAGCAGAGACGGACTGGTCCCAAGATAATGACAGAGTTTATATTAGTATTGTAGTCCTAAGTACTAGTAAGTAAGCACATACCTGGTCCCAAGATAATAACAGAGAGGTCAAGATCAGGGACCAGGCTGTGAGGGGCTGGCTTTATATACATAGTCCGATCTGCGAGAAATAACGATGTAATACTGTACAGTTCAAGGATAAGGAAGGTAGCAGAAGCCAGTAGAAGGAGAAGGGTAAATAGGTGGATCGGTAATTGAGGAAGGGGGTCAGGTGGATCAGTAATCAATGGGATTTGACAGTGATGTAAATCGGGATGATGATGAGATGAAGTATCGTACAAGTAAAGGCATCGAGATGGTGAGAAAAAGAAAATTATAGGGGCTACATACTTCATGACAAGTAACAGAGGATTTACTTACCAGTATTGCCTAGCACAAAGAAAAAACTGCAACTCCTATGACAATCCATCACTGTGAGTGAATTGGGGATCAAAAACTTCACAAAGGATGTAGACTCTGTGTATGACATGTATGCCCTCTTTTTGCAGCATGTACCCGGCCTGAAGATAATGGCAACAAAGGGGATGATGGAACAGCCTATGCTTAAGATGTCAAATGGGATATTCACTCCAAAGGTAGAGGCCCCAAATATGAACCTAACCACAGTGAATCCGGAGATGGATGAGAATGGTCTCATTGAGAGGATGAATGCAACAAATGGAATGTTTGTGTATAGAGGGAAGGGTGTAGTACTCTATGGAAAAGAGAGGATAGATGCTACCAGATGCAAAAAGTAAGTGACGTTAGCATCATACAAAATGGCTAGTAAAATTAAACTCACTGTTTTTGAAGAACTGTCTGCATTCCACCTCAGAGACTGCATGTGGGTGATATAGTAGATGTTGCATTCAGTATGGTTGCTTTTGGAAGAGGAAGTGAGTTGAAGGCAAGATTATTACTTTACAATATTACACTTTTGGACACAACTCACACACAAGTGAGTGAAGATAAAGGATTGATAGAAGAAAATGACTGACTTTGCACAGAAATGGCTCAAAGAGAAGGTCAAGACTGTCCCGGAATATCAGAATGCAGCTGACCCTCAAGCAATGTCTAGAGTTCGAAGATGATGAAGAAGATGCCAGGAAATGAATGAAGGGAATAGATATCAAAAATGACAATAACAATAATGAAAGGGAGGGAACATGTGAGTAGTAGTGTGTGTTGACAGTCATATGAAAGGTGTAAACAAGGTATCACATTTGAGGTGAAGAAGTAGAGTGGCACATAGGATGAACAGTCACATAGTCACGGTGGTGCTTATTAAGGTCCCATGCAAGCACACAAATTCAATTCAGTTCAAGGCAAAACTACAACCATAAAAGGAAACTAATCGCATCGTCTCGTTTGAGAGTTCTCCGTTTAGTGCACAGAAAAGGTATCGAGATGACAGAGGATCTATCTGCTATATTTATTGAGTAAGGCAAGAGAAAAAGGAAAAAGAAAAACTGACCTGGGGAAGAGCTGAACTCCTGTCTCACCAGGTTTGGACAAATACAAGGTAATGTGTATGTCAGCGGACAGCTGTGTCTCTGCGGAGACGTCTAAAATCTCTGCGGAGATTTGTGAGACTACATCCGGAATCATGTGCTACCAAAATCGACCTCTGCGGAGGGTGGTATTGATGTGCTGCGACGCCGTCTCGTTGAAATGCTAGAGACGTCGGGTGAGAAAGAAAAAGTGAACTGCGACACTTTGCTTACCGAACGATTAGATTTCCGTAATTATAAATTATTAAGTCCAATTATTTTTGTATGGAGTACCGTACTTGCGTAAACTACAGCCTTGTAAATTGTAGTTTCTAAGAAATTCTACAGGTCTGGGCGCTCAGGGGCGCTCCTATATCTTGAGAATCCCTTAAGAAACCAGTCAAAATTCTTAAAAGAGTGCAACCATAAGAAAATCATTGAATTCTGCGCACCAGTGTAGTGAGCACAGGTGAGCACACGCACATCTATGTGTGTAAGGTGATAAAAAGCTCTTGTCAGATTCTAGCAGATTCTTCTGATAGCTTTTGTAAACTGTGAACAGCCTGGCAACCTGGACATCGGGTGCAACCCTGCGATCCGTCGGGGTATCTTTGTCATTGCAGTCCCTGTTATAGGGTAAGTTCAGTTCGTTTGGAGACTGGAGCAAAAGCCTACTGGAGCTCGGAGAATAGGGACAGTTCAACTGGGTTAAACTAACACACCCTTGCCATTGTCTCTGGAATAAAGCTGATAGTTTTTACCACGCTCTGATACCTTCCGGACTCGTAGCTTAGCCTGCAAACTCTGATTGTCATCCATTGATGCTCTGGAACCACCATGATCGATCGCTCTAACCGAAGCAGGCGATAGTACCTGATGCGATATTATAAGGAAGTGCGAATTCGCGAAAAGATGCCCTTCCTTAACACTTCTGGCCAAGTCAACGCCTCGCCACATACTGCTCTGCTGGTCAAAGTAGTGTGCTCCCTTGTTATTCCTAAATCTAGAACAGTCCAGCTTCAACGTTTAACACTTCGCTCTTCACGCACCAAGTCGCCAAGTACTTGTCCACCCCATTTCTACGACAACCAAATCCTCCGTCATGCAATTGCGCTTCTCCTTTGTTCTGCTAGGCCTCGCTGCCGCCACGTACTCGAGGCCTATCGATTCTTCACAAACTGTGAGTAGTAACAGCAGTCGCTAGAACCGTTCTTGACCACAAAATTAATTGCTTCTGTAGCACGAAGGGCTCTCAACAACGACCTTCAAGGCTACACCGACTGTTACTTTGATTACGGTAAGTAATCTGCACTTTTGTGACTGTTCCGTCGGATTAAAATATCAGCATCCGTTAGGAACTCAAGGACCTTCGTGTCGCGCAGTCGGAAACGATTGCTTTGACCAGTGATCCTACTCGCACCGCGTCGTTATCAAGACATACTAGTGATGTAGCTGAAACAAAGGCTACATCATCTCCTCACTATCCGAGAGAGCTCAAATCAAAGCGTTTCTTAGAGGAAGCAGCTCACGGATTGTCCAACGCCGCTGGCAGTATCCAAAATGCTACAGACAATTTCGAGGATGAAAAACACAAGTACACGCAGCCATTTACGAACGCGGGTGCCGCGATGCATAATGCGACCTCGGATGTGGAGGCAGGGTTCGAAAACCTAGGGGATGGTGTGAAGAATGGTACGGAAAACTTGACCAATGGGGTGAAGAATAGTGTGGAGGGAGCAGCAGGTAAGATGAAGAATGGTACGGAAAGTGTAGTCAACGGCGTGAAGGATGGCGCGGAAGGTGCACTTGCTGGGGGAAAGGCAGGGTGGAATAATGCAGGACCGGACTCTTCTTCCTGATTACTGAGTACAATAGTATTATCATATTGATTCGTGAAATTGGATGATGATCTTGCATATGCATGAGAAAAGGACATTCATTGTGTCGAGGTACTGACCTTGCCATTCACTTGCAAAAGTTCATTTACATGTGAGTCAATGACTCGGAAGCCTCAGGAAGTCCTTAATGACTCTGCGAGTCATTTACTTAGACTGGGTTTTTCAACTACATACAGATGTGGACTTCGAACTGCTCAAACCAAACCCTGAGCGCTGAGCATGCGCTCGTACGTTGTCCAGGGTTTTCCAGGGTTTTCCTCGCTTTTGGCTCCGAAATGGTGGCCGGCGGTTCTCTCTCAACCTGTGCTTTTAGGGAATGTTCCCATCAACTTCCTCCTGCTTTCCTTGGCCAAAGTTCGGTTAACATTTGCGCAATTAACGCCAGGAAATACACAAATGTCATGATTTTAGGCCAACATATGGAATCAGTATGTCGAAGTAGGGAATATCTCTGGCACTCTACCTTCTGGCATTTGATATTTATCGACGTGTTAAGGAGAAGGAAAAATCTGGAAAACCAACTGCGAACCATGCTTGCCCGACGGAGGCCAGCGGAAAGATAACCGCGTAAAATATTCCATCTGCACAGCCCTGTGCCCTGCGGACCCCGTTGTTGGCCTTGAACAAAAAGAGGCAATTTCAAAAATGATACTACCTTTAGCTTCTGGTCAAGTCTACTCGTCACAGAAAACCTTCTGCTTTGCTGGTTCAAAGTAGTTGTGTGAAGCCTTTCAGCCTTATCGACACAACAAACCGTTCGTTGTTTTTTCCTGTTCATTTTAGTACGGATATTGTTGCCAGCGTATCCAACCTTGCGTCGTACTCATCGCCGTTGTTATCAGCATACACACCATGCAACTCCGTCTCTCTTTCGTTCTGCTAGGCATTGCTGCTGCAGGTTCTGCAAGGCCTATTGTCGTTCCTTCTTCTTCTCAAGTTGTGAGTAATCATCACTTACCTTTCCCCCTTCGTGACTGACTGCCAATGCATCATGCTAGCTCCCCACAGACCTTGCTTCCACGTCTACGTCCGCCTCCGCCTCTGCCTCCACATCCACTATGACCATCTCCGCATCCACCTCACCATCTCCCGCGTCTATTCTGGACGCCAGACAGATCTACAAACCCGTAAGTAAACTTACATGCCCTTTTGTACTTCGCTTATCCAGCCTCTGACACAGTATCTCGAGGATCGCAGTCTAGCCGTTGCTGCTCCTCTTATCACCCGTGCTGCTGAAGATCCCTCTTCCCAGATCGAGGAAGCCTATGAGCATCATGCACGCTCTTCGCTAGAATCCCGAGCGGAAACTCATGGCGTGCCCATTTCCAAACGCGACTTTTTTGAATGGATGGGCAAAAAAGCCGGACAAGTCACTCACAACCCAGGCTTGCAACAGATCGACGGCGGTTTCAAGACAATCGGGGGTGAGATTGGAAGCAAAGCAAAGCAAGAAGGCCAAAAGGCGAAGGATGCGTATAACAATGCCGGTGCCAGTGCCGGTAGTGCTCAGCCTCAGCCACAGCTACAGCGTCGACAAGAAGTCAATCCCGATGTACAGAACAGTTCCATAGTTCAGAATGCTGAGGCGATTGCGCAGAAGGAACAGCAGATGAAGGCCGGGGCGAGTCACTTCAAGCATATGCTCACAAATCCGTTCCATGTAGCACATGACCGGATAAAGCAGAGCGCTCAGAATTTACGCAATAAGGTCGTACAGGAAAAGAATGATGCGGTGAATGGCGCGAAAAATGTGGAGGAATCAACCGTGAACGGGGTGGAAGGTGCGGCTAATGGCGTGGTGAACGTAGGAAAAGGTGCGGTAAATGGTGTTAAAGGCGCGGTGAACGGAGCAGAGCAGGGATACAAAGAGGGATCGAATGGGGGGAATTCCCCTGCTCCCCCTACTTAATGTTCTATGTGTACTGTACATTTTACTATCACTGTGGGGATGAGCCAATGTCTTCACGGTGAAAATAAAGAGAAAATGCAAGGATTTTTACCAAAATTTGTCAAAAATTCTGAGCAGGAATTTTAAAACTTTTCGTGTGGCGATTATTGTGAAGCTATCGTGAATTTGGCGGGGGGCCGTGCTTATTTTGAATTATCTTTTCATAAATTTACCATAACATCAGCTCAATTCCTTCAAAATATCTGCTGCCATATTTTTGTACATAACCTCGAGATAAAACCCACATTTTCGCCTCGAGGAAATTGGCTCATCCCCGCAGTGTATGGGCTTGATCAACAAAAGTTGATATTCACGTCACGTGAGTTCAGCAATTTCAGTTCGCGTCCTCATCGTCGGGACACTTCTTGGTGATATGCCTCCAGGGTATGATAAATTTCTCCGCGTGCGACGCTATACTCCGATATCTGATGGTCACTCGATAGTGCAAGGAACTCGTTCAGCACCGCAGACGTTGACCTCCTTGTCAAATATCTCGCTGAATCATCAGAAAATGAATCACGGAAAGGAAATCGGGCATATCTGCGACTTACGGAGAACGTACGTCGGTATTGACATATACTGCAAAGCTTTTATAATGACTAGACAGATATTCTACTGCTATATATAGGCTACTGGTCAATGGCCTTGGAGTACTCGACACACTTGGCAATCCTGGAGACATCGATACGTGAGAGACGAAAATGATATGGAACGCAGGATTCGCGTATACAAGCGAAGACAGGCGAAAGCAGCGGGTAACCCGCAGGAATTTTTGGGGGATACTACCGAAGAGGAAGAACAACGGCAACAACAAGAACCAGAGCCGAATCACCTACCAACTCGAAAACGCAAGGTGACACCCGTCCCCGAAAGCAGGACACAAGTGAAGCGTCTGAAGAAAGAAGATGTTCCTTCTTCTCTTCTCGTGAACAACGGTTTTGTGCGAGTCAGTCAACTTGTTCGGAGACGTCCAGCCGTTGCTAAAGACAAGAGCGAAGGGCCCAGTCGCAACGCCGGCCCGTCTACAACACAACCCAGACCCCAGCCCATCATAAACAAACCAAAGACTCCAACAATACCTCAGAAACCAAAAACATCACCTCGTCCCCAAAAGAAAGTCGTGCCTGAGGAACAAATCATGTCGGACGACTACAGCGGACAACAGTTCGAAGCAAAGGTTGACCTGAAGACTCCAACAATACCTCACAAACCACACGCATCACCTCGTAGTTCCCAGAAGAAAGTCGTGCCCGAGGAACAAATCATGATTTATCCTGATCTTCCTGCTTCGGACGACTACAGTGGACAACTGTTCGAAGGCGGCTCGGATGCTGAAATGCAGGTTGATCCCGAAGCCAGCCAAGAGGATGACAACGACGATATGGAGGTCGACTATATATTGACGGATCCTGCTGAGCCGGATAGTGATAAGACAAACGCGTACGCTTCGACTTTCTTCCATCCATATATTGATCCTCATACCCTCTGCTTTCTACAGCACAAACTCGCCTCTGACACCTCGTTCAAAGAAACAGCCTATAATCGGCACCTCTACCTCCATCAACAAAAAGGACCGCAATCGCGTTCCACGAGGCAGCTCCGATGGCTTGACAACCACCGCAGACTCTGGCTTTTTCGAATCCACAACTCCTCCTCCTCCTCCTTTTCCTCGTCATACTACAAACCCCTCAAACAACATCTTCGATGGCTCCTCCGATACAGATTCTCCTCCTCGACCGCTGAAAGCACGACCTGTTCCCAAGCTGATCGAAAGCCCCTTTGGCGGGGTGCGCCATAAGCACCCTGTCCGCCGTGTAGTATTCAGTAGCCCAGAATCGGATTCAATAAAGACACCTGCGAAGAGGGCGTGGCCTCCTGTGCGAGGAACGAAACGGAAGCTCCCAATATCACCTGAGGGTAACATGACTGCTCCGCTATCCTCCTCGAAAAGAGGACAGGTTCCAAGTTCATCACGTCCTTCGAGATCTTCGAATTTCCCGCCTCCGTTACCGTCCACGAGGTCTCCTTTCATACAGCTCTCACGGAAAGGGAAGGAACAACAGCTCGTTGCGGAAGATGGGAATCAGCCTTCAGAATCCAATATCCGTGTTTCAGAGCAGAGTGCAGCGCAAGACACCGAAGCAGAGGAAGAAAAAGAGCCGTTGTTTACACAGGGAATATCATCTCCTGATGCTGACAGTCACGAAGAGGAGCAGGAAGAAGAGCCGTTGTTCACACAGCGAATACCATCTCGTGAGGCTGACAATCACGAAGAGGAGGAAGAAGAGCCGTTGTTCACACAGAAAATACCATCTCGTGAGGCTGACAATCCCGAAGAGGAGGAAGAGCCGTTGTTCACACAGCGAATACTACATCGTGAAGCTGACAGTCACGAAGAAGAGGAAGAAGAAGAGCCGTTGTTCACCCAGCGAATACCATATCGTGAGGCTGACAATCACGAAGAGGAGGAAGAAGAAGAGCCGTTGTTCACCCAGCGAATACCATCTCGTGAGGCTGACAATCTTGAAGAGGAGGAAGGAGAGCCGTTATTCACACAGAAAATACCATCTCGTGAGGCTGACAATCACGAAGAGGAGGAAGAAGAGCCGTTATTCACACAGAAAATACCATCTCGTGAGGCTGACAATCCCGAAGAGGAGGAAGAGCCGTTGTTCACACAGCGAATACTACATCGTGAAGCTGACAGTCACGAAGAGGAGGAAGAAGAGCCGTTGTTCACCCAGCGAATACCATATCGTGAGGCTGACAGTCACGAAGAGGAGGAAGAAGAGCCGTTGTTCACCCAGCGAATACCATATCGTGAGGCTAACAGTCAGGAAGAGGAAGAAGAAGAAGATCTATTGTTTACACAAAAAATACCATCTCGCGAGGGTGATAGTCAAGAAGAGAAGGGAGATGAATTAGAGGAGGAGGGAGAAGGAAAATACCTCAAAATTGATAACACAGACATAGCTATTCCACAAAACCAGGAAGTGTCGCATACAGACGACGAAGAACCGCTTTTTACACAAATCCCGCCGAGATCCCCGTCTTGCGAAGTTGCAGCAGAACCTGCATTCTATTCACCTCCACCGCGTGCTTCCCATGCATCGCATCCTCCACGTTCTTCACATGCTTCACACGTTTACCCGATACTACATCCATTTGACATTCCTGAGCTACAGTATCATACCCCCAACCGCTTACTCCAAACAATACATCCATTCGACATGCCTGATACTCAACATCCTCAATCACAGCCCGCTGTTCCTCTTGCCATAGGAACCCCACGGTCTAATCGCTCAGACGATACCGCACGTCCATCAGTGAGCAACGAGACTGCAGAATCAGTAGTCAGAGCTTTAAATGCGTTCATATTGGAGATGGATCGGAGTCGGAAGACAATTGAGCGGGATAGACTAACTCGGGGGGAAAGAGCTAGGAAGGAGGCTGAGAGGATAGCAACCCCGGATTTGAACTCTTCGGAACAATCAGAACAATTGCTCAACGGGGCTGGGGTCGCAGTTTCTGAGATTTCGAGAGAGAAGGTCAAAGAGAGTGTCGTCCGCGCCAGGGGGTCTCCGGTACCGATGGGCGCGAAGAAACAACAAGTCGATAGACGACGTTCAGGGAGCGTCGTACTTCCTCATGATCATCCATTTCTCGATGGCGGAACTCCGGATGCTTATTCCCCCAATTCGGAATATCTGCAGGTGGGGCAAGGAGTTGTTCAGAAGCAAGAGCGATCGTTGTACAATGATCGCTCACCAAAGAAGAATCTAGGTAATTTAGCTGCGAATGAATTTCCTGTTCAAAGTGCCAGACCCCCTGCTCAGTCCGAACCCACAGCGTCCGGCTCTGGGTTAAAACTCGCCATCCGGGATGCCGACATTGATCCGAACGTGGTCTGTAATTCCCATTCCTTGCCTTTCAGAGATCCCGGTCAGAGTACTTCGAGGAATAAAGGGAAAAACAGGGTCATCGAGGAAAGAGAAGTGAACAGCTCCAATCACCGAGACTCTACTCCGAGTACAGTTTCCACTGTGCGTTCGAAACAAATCGACCTTCGTCAATTAGAGCGTGCACAGTCCCGGAGAAGGAGCTCGTTACCTACCACTGGCCGTAATAGTAGTGGCCCTGTATCCAGATTTTCCGCATCATCTCCTGCTGCCCCTGCCATCAGCATTACTCCTACTACTGGTAGACCATTCCTCAGCACGAGCTCCTCGAATCCTCGCAGAGTGGCGCATTCACCACCAGACCCACCGCGTTCGCCACTCAAACTTTCCAGTTCCGATCAATCTCGACTCATCGACCAAACGATCCAAAATATGACGGAGGAATATCAATTTCCCCCGGATTATGTCCGCCGTGTTTGGAAGGAGGCTGGTGATTTGAACGAGGCTGCGGCCATCTTGCGTAAATTAAGAGATGTGGCTGATACTCTATTGAGAAAAGCTAGCGCGCGGCGATCTTCCGGTTTTGGAGCAGCTTCAGACCATGAACGAAGCCGAGGCGTTTCTCCAGAGTCAATACCTGCTACTAACATCAACACCTATTCGCGGAACCGGTTCAGAAGTCCTAATCGTTCTGATCATCCTGACAGCAGGTGAGACGACGCACTCTATATCAGCGCAATTCGATCCTCCGTCAAACATAACCTGACGACTCGCATTCACCTCACACCAGCAGGTTCAGAATTGGTGGGATCACTCGGAAACGTATTAGATCCTCATTTGAAAACCGCCGCGAAGTCTTTCTCCCAAAAATGTTGGATGGGCCTTTGCCTGAGGTTGGGTATAGCCCCCCGACACATTCGCGGGCAGGACAAATTGCTTTACTCTCACAGCAAGGAAGGGCGAAAGAGGCTATAGAGAGAGATCAGCGACGGGCTACAGGACGTGGAGAGGTTTTCGTTGTGCACCCTATTGATTGATGCGAGAGGATCTACACACACTTCTTGGAATACCATTGTCCTTATTTTGCTTCTGTACAGTTACATCATCTTTACACAGGAGACCATCTCTAGGTATCGTTACAAGGAAATAGCACATAGTGAGGAGTCTTGGTCACGATTGTCAACCTCATCTTTCAGAGAAGCAATTACAGTTCTAAAATACGTACACAGCCTGTTGCATCTCCAAGGACCACTCTTCCAATGGCTTCATCATAATCCAGTGCAGTCCAATTTTTCGAAACGTTGTTATAGATTTTGCGAGTCCGAACATTTTCGTCGGGGTTTAGAGGGCCCGGAAAGATTCCTGCAACTAGACTCTCCGTTGCGCCGCCTCCCATGGTGACAATTCCAGATTCGGACCCAGCCAACCGAGCGCCATAGGTGAAATCATCATACATATCCGATGCGAGGAGACCATGCGTTGCACGGTCCCCTGGTTTGACCCACATCGCAGTGCCACATCGCCCCAAGATCAGGTCTGTACATCGAAGGGGACCACGGGAAGAAGTGACTTGGGAGGTGCATATGGGAGGAAACTGATAGGGGCACCCGGTAGCGTACATTTGTTGGTTTTCTTGTTCAGGGGCGGGAGCACTAACGAAATTTGGATTGAGCGATAACTCATATAGATCCAAACTATGTTCGTTTGACATCCATGGATTGTCGCTCTGCAGACGAACCAAAATTTTCAACGTTCCTGGATGGGAACATACGGAACAATCAGGATACATGGAAACAACCGAGACACCGTCTACCCAGCCAAAAGAGTGATTGGCTATCGGAGAGTATATATTAGGCAGCCCAGGGGACGTGAAGAAGTTTGAGTTGGCGACAGACGAGGGTGACGCTAAATATAGTTCTGGTTCTGGAAATAGGTGTAGAGATCTTGCTCGGACAACTAGTACACTCCTGTACGCAAAAACGACTTGAATGATATGGTCGTGCTGTGAAACGAAGATTAATATAAGGTTTCGACATTCTTGGTTTGCGAAAGCGCACCTTCCATACACCTATTTCGTCTTCTTCGTGCTCCAAAACTGCGAAGGCACCGGTCTTCCAATTGTATATAACTGTCGAGGCAGTATCATCGGACATGGCAAGAAGGCTCCCGGATAGCGTCATTGGCTTCATCGGTTGCATGGCTTGTGAATGTATATTTGCTTCCTCTCCCAGCGTGGAGGCACGCATAGGAACAGAAGGTACAGTGCAGATTGGTAGCAATTCGCCGACATCTGAGATGTTGAATAGGTCAATTTCATGACGTCTGAATAATTTTCATCAGGTGCATAACTATTAAGCTCAGTAAGTACTCACCCCTCGCATACCACAGACACGGCAAGGTCTGCTTCAGAACCATGATCGCGGCTTAAGCATAGTCCGGTGAAGAGGCCGCCTTTGAGTGACCACTCTGCGCATTTCCGCGGTCGAGAATCATTTTTATCGTTCCCATACAGAAATATTGGCACATCCCATATTGTTATAACTGACCAGATACCTTTTGACACGCTCAGCACTAAAATACTTTCATCGGCGAGCCCTGCGTCCAATTTTGAAGAGGGACATCGTATAGATCGCACGAAACGTATGTCTGTGATGGCTATACTAGGAGACACTACCCAGCGGATGTCTTTGTGGGGTAGCAAAGGAGAGAAAGTCTTGACGGTTGAGTGGTGAGAGTTTGTTCGGCATGGATATTCATCTAGCCACCTCTTTCCCAATCGATAAGCGTGTCGTGTGCGCTGTTCGAGCTCTGCGCGCGACATGTTTTGTATGCTCATGCGATCTTTGTATGTGTTGTATTTTTTTTGTCTGTTCTTTTCGATTGAGTCCGAACCAATCGTCGGGAAAGGGTACCATTTGTGTAATATATGAGTTTGCCAAGTATGAAGCCAGACGATTTTCAAATTGCCTGCGTCGTTCAAGCGCCTGCAGGTCTATCAAAGTAATCAGTGCCTTGATGTAGATCATACCCAGAACTCACTTGTCGAATGTATAAGATGTCAGGTAAATTGAGAAAAGTGAAAAGGTAGATAAGAATATCTTCAGGACAGTTCAGTAGCTTTGCTGAAGACATATGTAAGATTGTAGTGACTTCAGCGATATTCCAGCAGGGGATAAACAGTCATCTTCGGACGGTGATCTTCGAATGAAATGATCTTGTAGGCGAATTTAAGTTGGGTACGCACCTCGATGATGAGGAGATGGATTATTGGATGAATTTAGTTTATCACTGTTTATACTCCATAAACAGCGTGTAATAATGACCGGCCCCAGCCCGATTGATGATTGATTGATCCGAGGACCAATTTTATCTATCTAGGTAAGTTCATATTCTGCAGTCCAAAAAACTACATTTTTGAAATGAAATACAGATCTAGAGTACCGAATAAGCATACATATATTTATACACCATGGAGATGTAGGATTTTTTTGACGAAACAGACGAAAGCATGAATAAGACAGCATAGTAGGAGGAAAACGCAGTCAAATCATTAAGACGCAGATGATGGCTGAGTCTGCACTGTACCATCTGAGGCGCCATTAAATCGAGAGAAGAAGCTATCCCATTGACCTGGTGCGTGAACAGAACAAATCAACATCATTCAAGTTGACCTTAGCCACCAAGGAGCAATACTTACCCCAGTCAAACATGAGGTTGGGCATTCCTTCTAAGAACCCAGTATCGGTGACAGCGAATTCAGCTAGATTTTCCACTGTTGCCGGAGTGTCTAGAGTATTAATTATTCGGTCATTAGTACCCGCCTGGACGTTCATGGCAGGGTTCACATTGGAGACGCCACTGCCAATGGCAGCTCCTGTCAATGGAGTGAAATTGACAATGGGCCCAGAACTAGTCGTAGACTGAGTACTAGCTGCCACTGCCGTTGTCATAGGAGGATCAGAATCAATCTGACCGTGTGCAACAAAGACGCCAGTCCCAGGACGAGTAGGATCAGGCTTGTAGTCGAGCACGGCCTGTTGTCTTCCTTTGACACCGCCAGTCGGATTGAGAACAGGTGCCTCCAATGGCATCACGGGCGTCTGAATAGCCTCATACAAGAGCGCCATGATTTCCGCTGTCTGAAGTCGCACGCGAAGCACATGAAGACCAAAAAAGAAGGTTCAAATCAGTCCAGCGAACGACGATGAAGGATTTGGAAGCGGAACTAGCCTTGCGTCGCGCTGACATATGGTCAGGGGAAATACTCTTTTCCCAACGTCTTACGCAATCTCTCAGCTTTCGAAGCTTGGCTTCGGCTTCTGCATCCTTTCGTCTCACATAGGTATGATACTAGACACAGATGCATGAGTATCTTTTCCAGAGATCGAAGAATCGAAGACCCCGTACCTGTACGAAGCCACACGAGGCTGCTGCATAAGCAACGAGGAGCCAAACATCATATAATTTTTCGTTTGCATCTAACCAATCGATAGCCTGTCCAGTGCTCGTCACAAGGGCGCTCCATTGCTCCACGGTCAAACCGAACTTCAGATGTTCCGGACACGTATAACTGATACGCATAAACACACGCCAAAACATCATGCTAACGCAGACATATAGAAGATAAAGCAAGCCTAAGATCGATGCATTTGAGCTAGTACATGGACATAGAGCGACCAAATCATACCAGCAGCACGCGAACTTTCGGGACCAGTAAATCTGAGTTGTTCTGGAAGATTTTCTTTCCATGCCTCGAGGTCAGTTAGGAGTTGATTCAGTAGTGCGTCAGTGGCCACCATGAGACCCGCAGGACTACAAGGCGGTCGAGATTGCAGGAATCAGACACATAGTGGTACAAGATTCAGGTTTGACATACGTATATATGGCCTTTTGAACACGACCAAGTATAATACTCAGGCGGACAAGTTCGTCCATGTAAAGATCATTCTGATCTCCAGATGAAGGCAGACGGGCGTCACAATCTTGTATATCAATCATGTAAGGATGTCCGTAGGTGAGACTTATCCTGATGGACAAAAAGATCACTGTGAATTCTCAGATCTGATTAGTATGAGAAAAAGCGATACCATCTGTCGCTTATGAGGCAAGCACCCCAAAGCCGGCGTCGTAATTCTACGTTCTGCTGGACAGACTCGCAGCGGTGAAGCCCGAGGTCTTGAGCCTTGAAATTGCCATGAGATACGATTCTAATAGTTTGAATTGAAACAATCACCATTCTAATGGCCGTACCCAGTCTTATCCATAACGCGGATAGCGCAGTGGGCACGAACGGAGAGTGACAATCACCGGTCATACAAAGGATAAGCAGCGCTTGCACATTGACGATAGACGCAGTAGATAGAACGTCTTCAGCCTTAATGATAGAGTTGACCGTGTAGCGAATCGAGTCAAATACTTGTTGCGGAACATCTCGCCTAGCTGCGGCAACAAGACACATGGAGTAAAGTAAAATTGGCGGTGGAGATGAATGCGCCAAAAATTCCACCTGAGTAACCACCGGTAAAAGCGGGGCAACATCGGTAAAGTAGGCATTGATGAGCTGCTCAATGAGGTTCCTTTCGACGCGGTATTCAACGGGTTTTGTCTGCTGCTCCTCGTTGGAAGGTTTTTGAACAGATATAAGGCCATCGCCGGTCTTGCTAACCTCAAAGGTGTGGTTGTACCTCGCATCATACCCTTGATAAACACGGGATGAGATCGTGGCTTGAGAATGAAGAAGATGTGTAGGGGAAGTCACGCCTGCCATGTTGCATAAGAACAAGGCATTTCCCCGAAATATATGTGGATGGGGATATAGATGAACGACGTACCGAGAACACCAACTTCACGTCTAGGATCGTGTGCAGCGCTTGCTCTTGTAGAAAACGACTTGTCCTTATCGGTTTCCTCAGTCTCGAGCTTTTTCTTTTTGAATCTAGTCTCGGTGATAGGCAAAAAGAATGTGCAGTCGAATTGATATTGTCGACAGTGTTGGCAAACCGGCGGATCCTGAATAAGAGATACTGAGCAGCGAGACGGTGGTGAATTGGGTGTAAACGCACGGAATCAATTAAAACATCGCAGCGAATTTTTCGGGTCCTGAAAAAGTGTTATTTTTTGAACAGGTGCAGTGGAAGGGAGATAGACTATGAACCTGCAAGAATCACAAGCACGTTGCTTGAATTGCAAGTCAAAACGGAGAACAAAATACTGATTGGCTGGCAACTCACTGTTTTCGTACGCTTCTTTGGATCTATCTGGGACTGGCCTTGGGTACGTGACCCATCCTGTCCCGACGCTGCTTCGTCATCGGATGCGGCTTTTTCTTTGGCACTTTTTCTCTTCCGCTTTGCACCACTACTCGAAGTCGTCGGGGTCTGTGGAGGAGGAGAGTTTGCCTGCGCTATCTCTGCGGGAGGAGGCTGAGGCGGTGGCGGAGCGCCATAGACCATCATAGGCTGAGGAGGAGGATACTGATAGGTATAATAAGGATGCGGGCTAGCCGCCATTGGATACGCATAATGAGGCGGAGGAGGAGCACCCGGAGTCGAAGTAGATTGCGGAGGAGGAGGATAGCCTGGATGCTGAGGCTGCTGATACGGAGGACCGTTTATCGGATAGGGGTGGTTCATATAGTATGGAGGACCTGGGTATGGCTGAAGAACAGGACCCTGTGCAACAGCTGGTTGAGGAGCAGGGTCTGTAGCAGAAGCTATTCCGATGGAACATTTTGGAAAAGGGAAGTTGAGAAAAAAACAAGCGTATTCAAGTTGGTTGAAAACATACGTTGGACGTCGGCTGAGGGCTTGCGCTGCCGAGATTTCTTTGTGCTCGAGGACGGCTTCGGATTTTGTGGCGGAGCAGCTGGCGGCACCGACGGCAGTGGCGGCGGTGAGGAAGTTGACTTGGACTTGTTGCCCGGAGGAGTTTCTGAACTTGATTTCGTATTTGTTTGCATTCCGGATTTATAGAATATCGACGGCTTGATCTCTTCCACGCGAAACTTTTGTCAACTTGTTCAAAGTTTGTCCCTTTTTTCTTCTTTTTGTCAGAACATATACATAAAAATGGAATGCAGCTGTGTCTGCACTCACGAAGTCTGTTTCTTACTTGCGGCGTTGCAGGGAAAGAGTCGGCATCATTCAACAACTTTTTCAGCCACTGATGCCGACCCACGGTTAAGTCTCCGCTTAAAACCCACAGGATAGCCACAAATACATAAAAATACAATGATACCCGAATCGAGATATCCCGGCCTCGGGAAGGGACTGATTCTCTTCAGTTATTTTCATTGTCACAATTGGCCTTACCACGAAGGCCATAAGTTATACCTGAGCTCAGAGGATGCGTCCTTAATTGGTCTGTTCAGACGGTTCTACGTATTTATCAGCCTCTGTTTCTCTATTACCCGATGGAAGTAATTCCCCCATGTCCAATCAGCGCGATTCAGTCCAACTGAATAAAAGTATCACACAACCTCATGTTAGTGGAGCAATACGCACGATACGGGCTGATACGGGGAAGACGGGGAAATTGTACAGAAGTGGACCTAGGAGACCTGGGACAGACCGTCGTCAACTTCTCAGCGCACGGAACTTACCGTTTCATTCAGGTACACCATTACCGGGATCGAGGAGTGGTGGAAGTTGGTGGGAGTTGGCGGAGGTTGCTGATATTTATACGAGGGGAATGATCAGTCGGAACAAGCAGTATACTATTGTAGTACCCAAACCTACCCAAACCCAGAAATGAACTAAATAAAATGCTGTATCACAAAAACAAATTTACGTGAAATGATGTAGACAAATCTGGGATCAAAATCAATGCAGAATCTATGGCCTCGTAGAATAGTAGCAAATAAGTGGGCGATAAATATACCTACAAAGAAACGGGAAGGGAATCGCCGCGAAAGGAAACAAAAGTTTATCCACCTGGCCCCGAGGTTAATCCAGACTGTCAATCCAGTCCCGATGCACTGCAATTGCTGTCGACCTCAACGAAAGTGAAATATCCTAACGACAGGGGCCTATGAAAGCATTTTCGACTCCAAAATTGGTCCTAATGACCCCAAGGTGTTGTCCAAGAACTTTACCCGAGGAAAAACACACATGCTCCTCGATCTCGAAAATCAGGCCTTACGGCAAATGCCCCTACAGCTCTTGAGGGCTTGTCTGTGTCGCTCCGTATTGTTCAGCGTTCAGTCGTCACCGCCGCGGTATACCCAGGATTGATTTCTCTTCTGTCTTCTGTAGCGATAGCACTAGGATCCAACCACGAATCGCCTGGAGGTCGACACAGCACCGCCAGGATGTTCCGCCGCCAGGAGCCATGCGAGAAAGGATTTGGTGGAGCGGGCCCCGGTACGAGCGTCTTGTGAGCTTGGTTACGAATCTGTTCAGGGTACAGGGAAAAATGGGTGTCGTAAAAGAAGGAGAGCGTTAGCGGCATGGACATGAATCAAGCGAGTGTACCGAAAAAATGTTAGAAATCAGAAGGAGCATTAAGCTGAAACGGGTTAACAAAAGGTCGTAAGATTTTCGAAGGATGAGCAAGGCACAGAGAAACCAACAGCAGCAGTACAGACCGTTGCGCTGAGAAGCTAAGCACCCAGAGACCCCAGGAGGAACTGATAGACAGAAGAAATAGAAACCTCCCGAAATCGGTGTGAAGCAGAAGATACAAAGACAAACAGGCGGTAAGAAAGAGGTTCTACACACCTGTTCAATGGTAGATATATTCAAGAGTAATAGCTGAATGACGAAACCAAATTAATCAACGTCCATACACTGATTAGCTCAAACTCACCCTGATATGATAACTCAGCAAAGCTGCTACCGGCCAAATGACTACTGCGCTTAGACAAAACACAGCCGCACTTCCAGCTCCAAGCGTCGATGCTATAGCCTGCTTGAAACTAATCGGACCGGGTGCCCCCGGGATACCTCGTTTCGTCAAAAAATACAGGTGAGCGACGGATGTGGCAATGACGAGAAAAAGAGTCAGCGTCTACTGGGAGGATGAGCGGATAGATGTATAACAATTCACCATTGGCTTACCGCTGTTAGGAGCAGGACGAAGAATGTTGTGTAATTCCGCCGACCAATACAGTTATTAACCCACTGGCAATGATGGTCACAACCATCGACACAGTTGTCGCACTAGGAAAACTCGGTATGTAACATCACGATGTACGCAAACGCACTCACCATCTTGCAATGACTTGAACGTGGAGGTCGGTAGGTCTTACATGTTGGGCAGTATTTGACGCGGACACTGATGCCTACTTCAATATCTACCTAGCACGACCAACGAAGAGTATACTTACATATCTGCCCTCACTTTCAAATCCCTAGGCATAGGCGCCCGGACACCACCATCTGAGGGTGAAGTCGATGGATAGGGAGGATCAGGATCAAGATTACGAGGTATTATACCAGGGTCTGTGAAAGCCTACAGTTCTATCGATTAGTGCGACCAATATTTTTCAAGGAACAAACACGACTCACAGTTTTCAGCATACTTGAAATCACTATCAAGGTCAAATATCCTGCGACACAGACCAGAACTTTTCCCCCTGCTCCTTCCTGTAACCACCACCACCGACACGTCGTACCAAACCATATGCCAGCAATAGCACACAGCACACTAAAGGAGGCAATAAACGCCCATGGCGAATCACCACCAGTAAGCATACGTCCTTTCAAAAAAAATTTATTCCGTGAAGGATGTAGTTGCCATTTACGTATGATCTTGCCACGAGGGGTGTACATAGGCACAGCAAAGAGAAAGTGGGTCTTCTCATCCGAGGATTGACTATTCTTTAAACCAGTAGGCTTATACCCTGTCGGTATGGGAGCCGACTGAGGAAACTTGGATGTGGTTGCAAAAGACGAAGGGTCGCGTGAGGAGGCGATAGAATGTTGCCGTCTGAGAGAAGCGAAGTGTGTAGTAGGATAACCCCTCTCTTCATCATGCAGCTTTCTCTTGTCACCTATTGAGCCAAAGCCTCCTTCAGAAGAGACGGAATGCACTTGTCGACGATGTGACTGGGCAGCAGGACTGGGCGTGGAAGCAGATTTATGCGAATCGATAGACAAGCCTCTGCGAAGGTTGAAGACAAGGTCTAAGCTTGTTCGTAGACCGATCCTCGAATGTGGAAGCTGAGGTTTGACAGTATGATTAGTGTCTGAACGGTCTTTAGTCATTGACGTCCTGCTTGCCACTGGGGGACCCTCTCCAAATGGCAAAAGTGGTTCTCGACTCTGCTTCACTCCCTTCATTATCTGCTGTTCTTGCATCGACAAGTCACTAGTATCTCCGCCAACAAAATCCGAGTGATCTGCGGTACTGTCCGAAAGGCGTTTGAGTTCGGAAAGCTGAAATACGTCTTTATCTTCGCGTGTATGCATATGTGAAGACGAAGGCGAGTCTGGTGGAGAGTAATGGGGCCTTGATGGATGGAAAAACGACGCAGAAGGCTGGACGCCACCTGCATGTGTCGAGCCCGTGTGCATCGGATATGTTTGCGGCGAGGCAAATGTAGAAACAGGAAATGTGGAAGATAGTGGAGAACCTGGACTCCTCAGCTTCACAGCTGAAGCAGGAATGATACTTGGATTGGGTGTGACTGGTTGAGAATTAGCAGATGAAGGGGTGCTCATGCTGGAAGGAAGTGGCAGTTGACTAAGTGAATTACGTTTAATACTAGGTGGAGAAGTAAAAGAGAAATTCAAGGAATGTGGGGACGCCATCTCGGGATAGAAAAACGAGCCCAAATGGGTGCTCGGAGTTCAGATCACAATTATTCATCTTTCGGCGTAACGGAACACAAGTACTCTCACGAAACAAAGCATGCTATTTTGGGCAAACTTCGAGTGCATAGTTTCCACAAGCTTCATTCATTTCATAATTCCTGTACAGTACATACATGCATTGATTGATTATTTACTGAGATCTCGCGGCCATCTCTCCTGCGATTCTTCCAAACACCACGGCCTCCAATAGGGAAGACCCTCCAAGTCGATTCTTTCCATGCACACCACCGATGACCTCTCCCGATGCATACAGTCCGGGGATAGGCTTCCCTGAAGCATCCAAAACATGAGCTTGTTCGTCAACCAGGACACCGCCCATTGTCTGTAAAATCGAATGATGTATCAGATGTACATAGATTCTTTACAAGGTTTTATCAACGCACATAATGGACGACAGGAGTGATGAGTGCAACAAGGAACGGTTCCTCGATATTGATATCAAAGTTATGGAAGTGGGCTATGAAGAGAGGAACATGAAAAGGAGAAAAAATCCGATGTTGCGAAGACTGCTCACTTTTGCCGAACGGATCCTTTTCCTGTCCCGAAGCGTAGGATTTGTGAGAAGTGAATGTAGCATGCAGGTCTGTTAATGAAACTTGCATATTATCGGCTAGTTCCTGAAGATTGGCGAATTTCTTCATCAACCCTTTAGACAGGTAGAAGTCACCTGCAAGCATCCACAAGTCAGGCTTGAAAGCCAAGATGTAACATGTCGAGGCATCACTTACAATGCGATTTGAGTTCCGTAGCGGCTTGTACACCCAGAACAAGCCTGACCGGTCCTTGCCCATTCTGAATAACTTCCCACATTTTGGCTGTAACCAAGTCCCGCTTCTCCATCTCGTCGACAAATCGAGATCCATCGTTCTTCAGGAGAAGACCTCCCACGCCCCGTAGAGCTTCAGCAGCCAAAAATTTAGTCTTTGCATCAGGCTGAGCAGGATCAATGAATCCTGTCGGGTGAACTTGCACTTGGTTCATGTCAATGAGAACTCCCGAACGAGAAGGAAGCGATGTGACAAGAACATGTCCGTCACCAGTTGCATGGTCTCCATTCACAGTTGGCAGTTGCATGAGATCCGCACGATGCGTAGCGATCAGACCGGCAGGTGAAAAGTCAGCTCCAAAACCACTGTTCACACACGTTGCGTTAGCATAGATGCATTATCACGACTATGTAGGCAAAAGTCAACATACCCAGTAGCTATCACGACTGAGCCCGCAAGCTTTACTTTCTGGCCTTGCCCGTCTTCATATTCTACCCCCGTAACCTTGTCTCCGGTCTGCAAAAGCTTCACTACTTTCGCATTCTTCAAAATATTTGCTCTCTTCTCGGATTTCGCCTCTTCCACTGCTAGCCTTTTCATCAACGCAGAGGTGATTGCCCAACCTGGAGCACCGCCTGTCCCTCGGTGAGTCCGCGGAGTGGAATGACCTCCAAGTATCGATACGAGTGAGAGATCAACACCAAAATGATTGATCAACCACTCGATCGCAGGAGCAGAATTGGAAGTAAGAGCGGTAATCAGCTTAGGTCGAGCGTGTTCAGAACCTGCGGATTTGAGTGTATCATCGAAACTATGAAGTAGTCAACAATCATTGAGGTCGTCAAGGATAAACCAGCCTACAAGCTCTGTGAAGAATCGTTGATGTTCAAACGCGTCTGACTCTCCGTTCCAGCACCATTTATCCCAGAACTTGCTTTGACAGAATTCCCACCTAAACTAAGGAGCTTTTCTGTCAGAATGTACTACATGGTTTAAAACAGGTGATCACTCACGCTGACTTCTTATCGAGTAGCACAACCTTCCCTCCATGTTCCAAAACAGAGTGCGCAGCGCTCAATCCGCTGAGTCCCCCGCCGACCACAATGACCGGATCCATTGAGAGCTTCCAGTAAATTTCTGGTGATTTTAGCAAAGTGAGGGCGAGAAGAGCCACGAGGACTGAAGCAAGGAATATGAATGGAGTTGTTGGCATATGATCCTTTTCACTGGGTTTCGGGAGGATTTATAAGGAATGTAAGGCTATATGGTCTAGAATAGCATCCATGGACGATCTGGATTTTGAACGTTTCAAAAGCAGAAGAGCTCTGGGCCATGATTTGACACAAAATGATTAGATTCACTATACCACTGTACTTTGCAAACAACGAATGAAGGTCAGTTGAGGTCAGGGTTTCTGAAAATGATAAGATAAGATCAAAATGGCATCCTCTCTCACCACTGGTATCCTAGTTCTCGCATCTCTCCCATCTTTGTCTACCCCACAATTCTTAGCGCCAATCATCATCTCCGCGGCCAATGCAGCTTCAAGTCGACTTCGCATTGTCCTTTTCTCGCAACTATTCGATCCAGGCGCTATTTCACATACTCAGAGCTGGGACAATGTCCAGAAATTGTTGACTTATGTCTACGTACAGGCGACCAAGATCGCCCAGGATAAAGATAATCCTCTTTTGCAAATTGATGTCCTCCTGAAAGGCCTAAATGCGCAGGAGGCGCTGCCAGAGAATATCGGGGAAGGCTGCGAAGTTGTTTATCGTGTCTCGGGAGGTATTAAACGCTCTTATCTCCTTCCTTTCCTCGCTTACACACGATGTCATAGACGCGATAGTAGCAGCCCTTCCTCCTGCACTGCTCGAGCTCTCCCACCGCTACGTTGCTGCTGGATCAAGTGAAGGTCGAACAACTCCGGAAGCCTCCGAAGAAGTTAATGTCCCGTCAATGCTCCCTGTTGTAGCTTTAGGCGGGACCTTTGACCATCTTCACGCCGGCCACAAAATTCTCCTGAGCATGGCGGCGTGGATAACCAGCCGCAAAGTCATCGTCGGAGTCACCGATGATACCCTTCTAAAGTCTAAATCAAATGCACACGTCCTCGAATCTCTGGACACCCGTAGAACCAACGTCCGTGATTTCCTTGAACTGTTCAAACCTGGACTCGAGTACGACATTGTCACCATCAACGATGTGTACGGACCTACAGGGTGGGACCCCGATATCCAGGGCTTGGTAGTCAGTCGAGAGACTATGAATGGAGCAGAAATGAGTGCGCATCCACACTGTAATAACCTCCAGGGTATTTCTTAACCATCCCTGTAGTCTCAACTCATCGAGAGAAGGAACAGCTACCGAAACTTTCAGTCTTTATCACCGACGTCATATCGCATACATCCTCAAACATCACTGAGGATGACTTGTCCCTTATGCGGCAAACAAAGATGAGTAGCACACACATAAGGAATTGGATTGCTATGCACGAGAAGCAACATTATCAACCCCAGAATCAGCAGGTAGATGGTGAATCAAAGCCAGTCGAACGAGGCCAAGTTGGGTGGATTAGTTCACAGGATGCATAGCGGCACGAGGTAAAGAAAGCAAACATTAACCTTGTACACTAGACTATTAAATCGCTTTGGTTGATAATTGGCCACAACTCCGTGTCAAATTATAAGGGATTGTACAAAGAATTTGCCCGTCTAGGTCCTACAGTTCTTCTTCCCCCCACTGACTCTCCGATTCAATTAGCCCTCCTACTTGTTGTAAACAAAAAGGCAATAATTGAATACAAGGCCATTGAGGTGCAGCATTCTTCCTGTGTCTTCTTTCACTTTCATTCTGATTTAAGACCCCAGCCTGATGAACCAAATTCCGATTATAATTGAGAAGTAAAGCTTGGTCCAAAAAGATCGCATTCGCCGTTCACTAATGCCACTTTGGCGAAGTTTGGCCTTGGCTTAACATTATAAACCAGTAATAAGCACGGCATTCCAGGCACAGATCAACTCAATGGCACTCACATTCGGTGATTGCGGTTCTCGAGTGAGGTCATTTCTGCTTCGGAGGATTTCCGTCCAAGTAAGTACCTTGGTTGTACTGAAGACGTGTTCATGTGCCACGTCCTTTCTCTTTAGTGAAGACTAATTGCGTGGCTCTCAAGTCAGCACAATCCGGTTACATATTGTCAGATGACGGCCCGAGCGTTCGCATAGAGGTACGCAGTGGCTGAGTTCTTCCCGTCGATTCCATATGCTTAAACTTTCGAAAACCCATCTCGAAGCTCGTCTAATTATCCGTCAAAACTGAAAATATCTTCGAAGCATGTTCCAGGCAGAATCGGCAACTTAATTCTTGAATCTTTTCTCGAGTTTCTACAGCTGACCTCTGACTGGAATAAAAATATCGAAAACCCATGTTCAAATTAATCGAGACTCGGAGAATCTATGCGGTAAATGGCCAATCCGCAGTAGCTGCAACATCGCGGTGGGAAGTCCAAGAGTAAGACTGTGACATTCAATCATAACTCAAGCATCGAGATTTCCTGGTATGGAAAAGTCTGACCCAACCAAGAAAGATTCGGTATCTATACTTGCCTGCATATCAAATGACGGCTTAAAACCAAAAGTCAGGCCCAATTCATCAGCGCCAAAAATACAACTATGGGCGTTCCTTATTCTTCTGAAAACCATTAATTAAAGGCTGACCATGCTCCTAAAACAAAGTGACTGCGACAAATTTCCGATGGGCCACTACCGCTCGGCTGTCGCATCCCGGAGGCCCGTCTCAGTCTGTGTTGGTTTTGTAGTGTATGTCGTTTGTCCAAATTCTGCAGTTCTTTACGCAGGGTCCTCCACATTCATGTGCACTGACGGAAAATAGACGGTCCAATGACTTTTTCCTCTCTGGACTTCAATCCCGGAAAAAAACCGAGAAGAATGTTTCATTCTGTCTACAAGGTATGTAGCCTCGGGTGTAGGTGTATAAAAGGTTGGGTTCATTGAAGTTGTGGTTCTCATCGGTCCATACAACAATCGTCAAAGATGTTCAACTTTGCGGCTCTCTTCTCCTTTGCGTTCTTCGCTGTCGCGTACAGCCAGCAAATCGGTGATGCAATCCATGCCATGGTGTTCTGGTTCTGGTTCTGATTCTAATTGTTCTACCTATAGGCACACTGACTGCAGAGACACATCCCCCTTTGACCTGGGAGGAATGCACTGCATCTGGTTGCACGACCCAGTCATCTTCTGTTGTCTTGGACGCGAACTGGCGCTACCTTCACAGCACGACCAGTTCGACCAACTGCTACGAGGGTAATACTTGGGACACCACTCTCTGCCCCGGTATGCCAGTTCTATTTCATACTTCTCAAAAACTTCACTGACGTACCCTATTGACAGACCCTACCACTTGTGCTGCTAACTGTGCCCTGGACGGAGCCGACTATGAGGGCACGAACTCTGCTTCCCATTCCTGCGCATCGCTTATACTCTTATAGGAACTTACGGTGTTATTGCCAGCGGCGACTCGTTGACCCTCAAGTTTGTGACCACCTCCGAACAAAAAAACGTTGGCTCTCGTTTGTATCTTATGGCTCCGGGAAGCACCACCGAATATCAAGCTTTCAAGTTGATCAACCAAGAATTCACTTTCGACGTTGATGTCTCTCAACTTCCTTGTGGTCTTAATGGGGCTCTTTACTTTTCGCAAATGGATGCCGATGGTGGTGTGGTAAGCAGATTACAAAAAATCTTTCATGAAACTATTTCTAGTACTAATTCTGTCTTGAAAGTCCCGTTTCCCCACGAACAAGGCTGGCGCCCAGTACGGTACTGGATATTGTGACTCTCAGTGCCCTCATGACATCAAGTTCATTGATGGACTGGTGAGTTTCGAAAATGGAAAGTATCCTGCTGGCACTTATACATTATGATGAGGCTAACATTGTGGACTGGACTCCTTCTACCAACAACCCTAACACTGGAACGGGTGCTACTGGAACTTGCTGTGCCGAGATGGACGTACGTTTTCGCACTGATGTTGTTTATGAGATTGACTTAGGGACTTGCTGTTAGATCTGGGAAGCCAACTCGATCTCCGCTGCAGTCACCCCTCACCCTTGCACTGTGACGGAGCAGACTTCATGTACCGGTACCACTTGCTCTTCTCCCAACTCTACTGCAGGAGTTTGCGACCAAGCCGGATGTGATTTCAACTCATACCGCCTCGGCGACACCACTTTCTACGGCCCGGAAATGACAGTAGACACCACCAAGCCTTTCACAGTTGTCACCCAATTTGTCTCTTCTAACAACGAGACCACTGGTACTCTTTCCGCCATCCGTCGGTTGTACGTCCAAAACGGAGTTGTCATCCAAAACTCTGAGACCAACATCCCCGGAATCACCACTACCAACGAAATCGACGCTACGTTCTGCGAGCAACAGAAGACCGCCTTCGGAGACACTGACACCTTTGACTCCAAAGGTGGATTGAGCGGAATGGGGGATGCATTGTCTGCTGGTGTGGTTTTGGTCCTCAGTCTTTGGGATGACTATGCCGTCAACATGCTCTGGCTCGACTCTACCTACCCGACTGACGGAACCACCGCTGGTGACTTCCGTGGTACTTGCGCCACAACGTCTGGCGTGCCCGCTACCGTCGAGGCCGACTCCCCCAACGCGCAAGTCATCTTCTCTAACATCAAATTCGGTGCTATCGGATCGACATTCAGCACTTGAACGGGATATTGGCTTGCGGATGTGAAAACATGTAGTAAAAATCTCTTGTAGTATACTCAACAGTCAATGTCAATATCAACACGTTTGCATTCCAAGTAATTGGACATGCGACACACTCTTGATTCAAAGTTTCTGATCTGATGTGTTGGAAGTACGGTATACGCGATAAAGTGACTACTCTGCTTTCTTAATATTATCAGCCTTGTAAGCAGTCTCTTTTCCAGTCTGTAAAAAAGGTGAGCGAGCGTGTAATCAGTCCACTAGAGAGACCGACGTTGTCGTTGCGAATAACGTAGCGAGGATCTTCAGCGGACGCCTGGTTTCGATAGTGAATTTTGGGCAACACGGATATTATACGAGAAGACGAACGTTAACGGTCACTCCAGAGCTACCGGCTTGTTGCTTGTCAGTCACAACGTCTGTGATTTCTCCATGGGTAGTAGAGTTTTCAACGTTTCCTCCGCCAATGCCTTGGTACTGGACGCGATCACCAACCTACATTGGACATTAAAAAGTTACTGCAGAGCGTTGCAGGAGAGGGAAACATACATTGTAAGAGTTCTGGGACATGATGGATATTGTGTGCACGAAACGTGTAAAATGGTTCCGGTCAAAGTTCGAATCGAGATGCTCTGTGCAACGATGAAAAGACTCTGTGTATATATACTGCAGATCCAGGAATAAGTGACGTGTAATTGCGTAGACCTCGAAACAAAGATACCTTATGTGATTAATCGCCTTAGCTTATCCGAGCACCTATTGGAGGATCGATCCAAGACCATTGACAGTGACAGCTGCAGCTGTAGTGCGAGAAGATAGGGAGATAGAACAACAATTCCTCGCGCGTTGGTGAAGATAATTTCGATTTTTTTGCATGGCCCGGGTGATTTCCAGTAATTAAGCATCCTGGTGCAGGCACTTGCACTTTTGTAGATTCCTGATTCCCAAAATCGGTACATAGTAACCATCGCACCGTACCTGAAATTTCTGTCTGAGCTGTTCTCACCTTTTCCAATGCGAATCCAGAAGGTTGGGCCACCCATTCCAAGCAACCCAATGAGTTGCAATGAAATTTGTAACATCTGCAGGCAGTGGAAATAAAGCGCGAGAATAGCAACTATAAGGGAGCAGATGACTGCAGATGATCATCGGCGGTATCGATGAATAATATTCGAGGGATTCCGTCCTCGAGGAGTCGGAATCACCTTGCTTGCAAGGTCTATTGCACTCCGGAAGTTAAGTTGTTTTGTGCAGGCACATTTTGGTCTTGTTTGGTGCCACTCTTTGAAACAAACTATCCCAAGCATTACCAAACACAAATGCATGGTTCTAACAACTATGATCTTAATGTATTCACTTTACAGTCCAACCCATGCTCCATCATAACATATGTAACATGTATATTTTTGCTATGAGTATACCCTGCCTATCACAACTACCCTCTGACACATTCCTCCTGCATCATGTTCCACTATGATTATGCTCAACATCCATTCCATATATGTTGTCAAGAATTCACATTCCCTGTCTATGTGAAATTCATCCTCAATCACTAACACAAAATCCAACTGAGCCAAAAGGCTACTATGACAAGATAATTGTCATAGGTGGTTGGGACTAAATATACCACATGTATTAAGACCTCTCTGCATGATCTTAACAGTCTATATGCTGTCCTGTGTGCAAGTAAGTGAACCCCCATGTTCCAGTCCACATGGCAATCTCTCCCTACTGCTGTCTCATACTGTGCAGTCACATTGAGGTGTACCTGACCACATTGTCATTTTCTCATATTCAATGTTGTATCAACTTTACTTACTGTTTCCACTCCCTCCGCATGATACAGTCCCAGTAGTCCAACCATTTTGGTATGAAGAGTCCCGCCGAGAGCTTTTGTGAACACATCGGCAACATTGGTACCCGTCCGGATCTCGGAGACCGCCATGTCCCCGCTCGCAACCTTCTCCCTGATGTAGTGGTTTCGGAGGTCGATGTGTTTCACCAGAGCGTGTCGCTTTGAGTTCTCAGTCAAGCTTATTGACCCGAAGTTGTCCCCCAATAGCGTAACCGGGCCCTGCCGGCATAAATCAACCTCTGCCAGGAAGGACTCTAGCCAGACGGCTTGCTGGCAAAATACTCCGCCTCCATGGAGGAGAGTGCAGCAGATGGTTGCCGTTTAGAGCTCCAGGAAACTGTAAGACCTGGGTCGGAATAGGTCTTAAAGTGGGTTTTTGGTATGATGAGTTTACGTTGTAGCGTGCTAGGAGCAGGCTGGAGCTCGAAGGGAGCTACGGAAACCGCGACCGAGGACGGGAATGACCTAGTG
>MU795322.1:0-29663 GCA_027886305.1 Lentinula aff. lateritia | reverse complement strand
ATTAAATAAATTTGATAGCAGAGAACTCGCATATTGTGTATTAGATTGGTTGGTTGGAGTGCCCATTTGATTCCTTCCTTTCTCTTTCACACAAAAACGAGGCAAGCTCGTTAACGGGGCTGCTGGCATTCCCCTCGATCCTGTCCAAGTCCCATGAACTTGTCCTGGCAAATGGCTTCCAAATGCCCTCAGCGTCCACAGTAATGGCAGGTGGTTTCTTTATGTGGGCAGTTTTGCTTAATGTGACCTTGTGTACCACAGCCAAAGCATCGTCCCTGCATGTGGGCCAGGAAAGCCTCCCTCGTATTCCCATTACTGGGGTGGGTGGCATCAATATCCATGGCATGGGGGTCAGTAGGGGCCACATAGGAGTGGGTAGGTCCGGTGTTTCAACCAGTCAGGGTGGTCATGCAAGTAAATGTCCACTGATACGGCCTGTGATGGCCTCCTTTAGGGTTTGAGCAACTCCCTGATCAATGTTTACTGTGATCAGATTCTGTCGTATCTCAGAGCAGAGTAAAAGTGTTCCCACAAATCAATGTCAGACATATCAGTCCAACTTCCGATGTCCTGGAATTTCTGAGCTAATTCCACTACTGTCTGCCCTTTACCCTGCTTAAGGGATTGGATCACATTACAGGCTTCCATTCCTGGGTCTATCAATTTGAATTCTATGAGAAACTTATCCCAACTGCCTTCAAAAGGGGGGTTTTCTGCATTAAAATGTAGCAGGTGGGGAGTTGCCCAGTCTCCGGCACCTTTTGTGAAGAAGCCCAAGGCCAACTTGATAAGCTTTACCTGACTGTTGGCGAGATCAGGTTGTTCTGATGCCCAGTTCTGGAATTGAGCTCTGAATCAACATGCTTCGGAGCTGTCTCTACCCTTGAATACCTCGGGTTTGTTCATGCTTGATTTGGAGGATGAGCATTCCTCCATGGCTGTAGCAAGGTTGGCTACTTGCTTAATGAGCTGAGTCATGAGCTCATCTGCAGAGGCAGTCTGGGCAGGGGTTGACATGATAGGAGTAGGCGATTGGGGGCAACAAATTGGCAAGAAAGTTATATCATTTACAGTAAGTGGCTCTTGGATTGAGCTGGGAAGGGTGTTGGGTGTCATGAAGTCTCATGATGCGCCCTTTGATGCGCCATCAGCAGTGTGTTCCCATCAATCTCTTTTCACATGTTTATCGTACTTGTTCACATGATCATCCCAATACTTCCATTTGTTTCCATATGCTTCCATACAACTCATCCTTATTCATCGATTAGCTTGTTACAATTCATTATCAACTCACTATTACTCGTATATATTGATTCCTCACTCTTGTTCTATATTGCATCGTTATTTACAATCACTTACCCATTAGAGAAGTAGTATATAAAGAGCAGTAGGTAGATCCTAGTTCCCCATCTTGACCTCTTGGTCATTGGGCAACTAGATTCCCTTTTGATTGTGATTGGCCTCTGACACTATCCCACTGTTGTTCGAGATCACTATTCCTTTCATTTGTGCTTGTGCTTGTTTCTGTGCCTCATCATTGTGCTGCTGTCACTCCTCGACAAACTTGGACTTCCCACCTCCTGCCTTGTCGTGACATTAGGTTGAGATCTTCTACTTGTACCATCAGCTTGGTGAGCTGATCTTACAAGGCATCCACCATGTCTACCTTCGGAGTCAACGTTGATTGCTCCAACCACTACCACGCGCTTGACACTGAAACCAACACTACTTGTCACTGGGATGCTGAAGAAGAAGAGTGGGAACCCTGCTCTAGACAACCGTGCCCTAATCGATATGAAAACACATTCAACGCAAGTCCAAATGACCGTTACCAACCTATCCACAGACCAGCACCACCTACCAGGGTAGGACGAATCAATACTCCCACTACTTCCACTCCTGTGCTCCCACTAGCACCCATAGAACCATTAGTTCCTGCTGTCACTGAGACCACAGCCAACCCTGATATTGAAATACAATCAGTTACTGAAGAAGACATGTCCTCAGCCCAGGATGTTTGTGATGCTATTCTAGAACTTACAAAAAACCAGACTGAGCTCCAAGATGCAGTCTCCGACCTAGTAAGCAGCACTACCAAAAGTGTTGGGAAGCCACAGAACTACAATAGGAAGCAAGGAGAAGATGCTTGGCGCTTCTTAGCTGCCTTTGAGCTGTGGGCTAACTCTGTCCCTGCTCTCTCCACGGATCGTAAAAAGAAAATTACATCTGCCATTACATACCTCGAGGGGGCTGCAGCTATCTAGGCCACTCCTATATCCGAAACCATCAACAAATCAAGTATAACTGGCTCAGGAGTAAGCTAAAGGTGTCAAGACTGTGAGAAAAGGAAAATAATAGGGGCTACGTACTTCGTCACACACCGGCTTGTCCCGGACAGGTACCTCCATTGGGGAGGGGAAGGCGGGAGGAGGACCAGAAGCGGTAGCGGATGCTACCAACAATTGGCCTGGGGGAACCACCAATCAGACAGGAAGGGAAGGTTCTGGAGCCGCCTCCATCACAGGGGACCTACAATGGGAACACTTTTTGGGAGCGTCTGACCAAACCTTTTTACTGGAGGGACCCGCCATGGGCAGTGAAGAGCATCCACACTTACATTTAGCAGCAATGGCTGCCTCATCCTGCTGCAGTGCAAGGAGCTTCTGCAGCTCCTGTTGGTCAGCATTGACTGCATCCTGCTCATCGAGCATATTCAACTCCAGGAGGGTAGAACTGGAGGATGTACACTTGTGAAGGGCAGCATCATATCAACACCAGGTAATCAAAGGAATGCCCCACATCGCATGATGTGCGGGAGTCCTGTGGAGTTCCAAAAATCTGCATCTATATGCAAGGTCTTGACTGCAATGACGAGCAAAATACCAATACCAAAGGATCTTGCCCAGGCTACAGGTCTTCTTTGTAGAGCAATTCGTGCAATGGGGGGAGCTTGGCAAAACCTTGCAGTTACTTGAAGACTTCAGACAATTGGTACAATGGAAAGCTACCGCTGCCAAGACCTCTTGACAATAACCAGATAGTGGTTTTCCAGTATTAAAGATGGTCTTGAACAGCTGAAGCTGTGGACGAGACGGAAACCCGATGGTGAAGGCGAGCTGGTCCTGCTCGACCTCCCCATTGGACTCCGGATCCAAAGAAACTACCTCCCCCAAAGAAGTGAGAGTAGGCAGGAAAGGAGCTGGCGCATAAGAGGTGGAACAACGGGCAGGGTTGGAAGACATCACAGTAAAGAGTTTAACTCGTGAACTGAGGTGGTTGAAGATGAAAAAGAAGGTGTCTAACAGACTTCAACAAGAAAAAATTCGGGAACCATGTGCCTATCAAGTGACCTTCCACGGTACACATCCTTTGCGAGGGCGCCAAGGACTAAAAGGGGGGGGGTAATGACACTCATCTCTATGATTGCCTATGCAATCCAATAAACGCTTCTACTTCACGTCTAAGCAATATGAGTGAGTCTTCAACCTCCCTCAACCAATACTAAAGCTCCCCAAATGTCCACCGTTTCGGTGAGCCAACCGTCCCCAAGCCTTCTCAAGGTCCCTATTTGCTCCATGAGCTCTGGGACCTTGATCTAGGTAACGTCGAAGCTTCCCATCATGTCCAACTACGTACTGCTTCTCCGTTACCACCTCCACCACTTGAGGATATCAACCACTACCCCCGCTTCCCGGGACCTCCTTCCTGGGCTCACATTCCATTGGGAGCTCTCACGTTTGAAGCTCACATCATCTACTAGTTATAACAATCCTACATTGACCTTCTAACTATTACTATCCATACTATGCAATCCTCCTACGTTTCCTAGCTCCCGGTTACATACACCTTCACCGGTTATTATCCTAGGGACCTCCCTAGACCTTCTAGGAACCTCTTCAAGGTTCATATCTCGCAATCAGTACTACTACTAGGTCACTCCTGTCCTCGGTCGTGGTTCCGGTAGCTCCCTTCAAGCTCCAGCTTGCTCCTAGCATGCTACAATGTAAACCTTTCATACCAAACCCACCCCTAAGACCAATTCTAACCCAGGTCTTACAGATCTAAGTTGATCTAAAATTATAATTAAACTGTGCAGTACAGGAGTATTTATACCTACTAATCGGTGTATCAGAGTGGAGTGCTAGACTAGCTACTAGGGGCTGTACATATAGTGCCTTCAGGGTAGAGAATAAGACAATAAGAAGAGACTAGGTAGAAAGGGAATGTGTAGCAAGAAAGAATAATAAAGAAGAGATTACAATAAACAATGGATCTCAGAATACCGAGCACCGGAGCAAGGCGCCGAGGCATGGTCTTGACATACTGAGTGTTGGTGGTAAGGATGTTAAGACAGCAAAGTGAAGACACAGAAAACTCTTATTGAAGAGGCATATTGTTACAGAGGAACATCTACAGTAAATGAGTGATGCCCTATCACAATACATGAGTAATGCGAGTAAGTTAGTAGTAGATGAGAGGCATGTACAACAGCATAGGTTGATTATAATAAATGTCAGTAAATGTATGCATAGGCAACAGGTGCAGACCAGGAGACGGACTGCAGTTGAAGTATATAGCAAATAGCATAAAGAGAGCAAAGCAATGAAATGAAATACAGCTGTAGCACTGCATATAAGCTGAGTGAGCATGATAGAAATATTGCTGTAGGGCTAAGAAATGTACAATAACAATCTACTAATGATGATCAGTGCTATACCTGGTAAATAAGCACACATGAAACATGATTAGATAGACTTAAGCACTGATCTACTTTTGACAACCATGTTCAGTGTTTCCCTATGGTGGAATGCCTTGGGAAAATTTTAGGTAAACCATATAAAGCTCATCTCCTTTCATATCAGATCCAGCAATGTGTGTTGAACATACCCTAGAGTGGCTATGAGCAGTTCACCCAGAAACCCCACAGGGCTGAAAACCAGTGTACTGGAACCTCTGAAAGGCACTGCACAATTGTGTCACTAGAACACTACATCACAAAAACTCACAACTTTTGATTGCCATTTGGTGCTGACAAACCTCTTCTTTCGGAGTCAGTGATGTATAGTGCGTTTTGGGTTATTGCGTGAATGTACCCCAAACATATACTGTTTAAGCTGCAAGGCCTACTATCCCTTCTCAAGCACACTCTTTCATTCTTCTGAAGCTCTTCCAGTATCCCTCTGAGGTATGGCACTGATTTCGGAATAACGTTTGGGAAGAGCAAACAAATGGCTTGTGTGTACATTGTGTAGAGGAGTAATTTCACCTCAATCACATCAAACATCTGTACGTTTGAATTCTTTGACTTCAAACCTGCACTAGTCAAAGATCTTCCTTCCTGAAACTCTACATAGTAGTCATGAATGAGGCCCCACATCTAACAGCTTTATCCAATTAAGATATCCACATTCAGAGTCGGGGACTGGCGTGGTGCGCAGTACT
The DNA here is from genome assembly GCA_027886305.1 of Lentinula aff. lateritia. Classification (NCBI taxonomy): domain Eukaryota; kingdom Fungi; phylum Basidiomycota; class Agaricomycetes; order Agaricales; family Omphalotaceae; genus Lentinula; species Lentinula aff. lateritia. The sequence continues at coordinate 24,221 of MU795322.1, read as the reverse complement.
CAAGGATTACCTAGAGTGGTCATGGTCAATATGTAATGTGGTCTGATTGATTTCAATTCATCAATTCTTTGAGGCTGTAGCAAGCTCCCTGAGGGAGTGAAAATGGACAAGCGCGGGATGTCGGATCTGGTATACAGTGCTTTGGCAAAAGGTTTGCTTGTACGGATTTTTTACCAAGTGTTTATTGCTGTTTATTTGTCCAATACATTTTTGGGCCGAGGCTCGAGAGGGCTCTCTTCGAGGACCCACCGGGGCCGTCGCTACTGCTGAAATCCTTTTTGGGGCAAAATATGTTGGACAAATAAATAAAGACAAATAGATGGGAAAAAGTTGAGCAAGCAAAGAATTACGCAAAGCACTGTATTGTTTTTCAAGACAGTGCATAATTATATGTCCACTTCAAATTTACGATAATGCACCGGGTGTCCCGAGGTATTTGGCAGATGGAACATGTGCTAACCACATACTCATATTTAGTTTGCCACCTGGTTGGCTTGCATCTGAGATTTCCTGTGTCAGTGCACAATATGAGTGGACACAGCAACACTTTCAGCATTCATGGAACCAAAACAGTCATTATTAACACATCAGCCTACCACAGAATGCAACGTCGAGCACTGAATTTTGGTATACCCATCAACGGTTTCTGTGGATTGTCATAACTACCTTGTATAGTTGATCTCCGCCCGCAGGTTCCCCTGCAATCCAAATGGAGTTAGAAGCTGCACATGTTATGTATAGTACTTTTGGAAGTGTATGTCCTTCAGATTGATCTCAATCATTGAGGTTGTACTATTGCGGTATGCCCGGGGCAAACCTGACGATGTGCAAAATCTACGTATCATACGCTGCAAAAATCTATGTCCATAACAAGTATTTTATTCCTCTGTAAATGATTGTGACAATCTTGGTATCAGAATGTTCTACTTTTCAGCTTGTGACTAGTGGGTGTTTCCCGTATATGAAATGATTTAAAGTGCTCGACATAGCACCTCCTCCACAAATCACCCATTTACCCACATGCAAAGCTCATCCATCTTACTACCTGACTTTGCCTCTCACACTTGTTTTGCAACTCGGTTTAACCGATATTGCAACAGGGTTGCAGTAGAGACTAAACACTGGATTTTCAAGGAAAATTCTGGCATGATTGCTGGTCTCACACCCAGACTTTATGACACACAGAAGTTTACGCTGCTGGCTTCTGTATGCTACCCAGATGCAGCATATCCTCAACTACGTCTTTGCTCTGATTTTCTGGCTTATTTCTTCTATCTTGATGATTTGACTGATGATATGGACAATGGCAGTACACAATCTGTAGCTAAGCATATTATGTGCTGTCTTAATCATCCGAAATCCTTCAGGAGCTCATTTCGGATTGGAAAAATGACTACAGAGTATAGTCTACTTTCCCATAATTCCATCTTGATGGTGTTCAAATTATACTCTACTCAGCTATTTTCGGCGCATTACGCAAACATCTTCTACTTCTGTGCAACAAAGATTCATCACAACAATGTCCCTTTTCCTGACCAGTGTGGACCAACAAGCTCAGGACCGGGCTATGGGGCATATTCCAGAGATCGAGGGATATATCAAACATCGGCGAGAAACATCTGGGTGTAGGACCTGTTTTGTTCTAATTGAATGTGAGTTATGAGTCAAACTTTCCGAATTATATGCATAATCAATCAGACAGATGCAAACAATCTTTGTATCCCGGATGAGGTATTGAGACATCCGATCATCAGTGAGATGGAGAATGCAGCTAATGATGTTGTGTCTTTTGCAAATGTACGATTTGTTTCTAATAGTGTAATGAATCAAACTTACACATTTGCTTTAGGATGTCTACTCATTCAATCAAGAACAGTTCAAAGGAGATAACCACAATATGATTGTGGTTCTCATTCATAACAGTCCTAACATGAGCTTGGAAGAAGCTGTAAAATATGTTGCCAACCGCACTTATATGGCCATGGACTACTTTAATCAGCTTAAGGCTACTCTTCCAAAGTGGGGACCAAAGATTGATACTGAGGTGGGCACTTATATCAATGGCTTACAAAATTGGATGGGGGGTGTGTTTTTTTGGTCTTTTGAAACTGAGCGGTATTTTGGGAAGGAGGTGAAGAGGGTAAAAATGTCGAGATCAGTTGTTTTACTGGACAGGCCAAGCAAAAACAAATAGTATAACTGCATCATGGAATCAACATAATGCAATAAAACAGGTCCTGCATTGTAGATGTCACTATCAATCATATGCAGCACGCAGTGTTGGAGATACACAATGTTTTGATAGAGCTTGTATCCTGACAACATGTGCATGTGAAGAGGATAATTCATATACGGAGAAGAAATCTCCGCTCAATGGAATAGGCTGTTGAAACCATTGATTTTGTTGAACTACTTTATTGAACCACAAAAATACAACATATTAGTGACTATGTATGCATCATTCAGTGATATTAATATGAGATTATTCAGACAATAATTTAGTGATCTCCTGAACCATCACCGTTCTTGAAACTACTCTGTTGAGAGGAATTTTTTTCCCTTTCCGGAGTGCTTGATAATTTGACTTCGAGTCATACTCAGCAATGAGGAGAACTCTCTAAGAATTGAAAATCATGAAAATTCTGATATTTCCTAAGTAATGAAGGTGGGTGGCAGAAAATCATTGCAAACACTTTCTCTAGTTGGCAGTGCAGGGTGTTTCTGGGACAAATTATAGGCAAAACATATCCAGATGTTAACACTCTGATGAGGATATTGTTGATGTTGAGGTAGCAGTTGAAAATAGACAGAATATTGTGATTAATAAAGGTTGCCTTACTGTGACAATGTCCAAGGTTGGAATTGATCACCGACACGGAAAGAGGAGGTCTTCGTAGGCACCAAATGGTCAAAAGTCACAGGTTTTCCTGATGGTAGTGTTGTGGACTCTATGGTTACACAAATGTGCAGAATGTGCAGTCCCATTTGGAGTTTATGGTGCACTACTGGGTGAGTTGAACACCCATCTCAATTATAACACACATTGTTGGGTTCAATTAGGCTAACTTAAGCAGGAGATGAGCCTTTTGGACTGCCATGCAGTGCACGGCACTAAAGGCTTGGTAACATGCAAGTGAATGGGCCTGATAATGATTTGGAATTTGGATCACTACATATACAGGCCCAGAGTTAACAGTAGAAGGGAAAGTGTCAGCTACTGACTCTAGTAATGGATGTTACCAGGTGTCATACTCAACAATGGTGAGCACACAAAGATGGTCCAGTAGGCTTAATGTGGTCATGGATGTGTTGGTTCCATGAAAGCTGAAAGTCTTGCTGTGTTGACTCTGATTGTGTATTCACACAGTAAATCTCATATGCTCAAGCTATTCAGTGGCAAACTAACATATGATTGCAGACCACCGCACTACCGTGCATGGCAAGTACTCAGCCTCTTTTTTGTGTCAAAGGATATGATGTACTCTCAAAATAGAGAATCATGGGGGGGCTTTCGGGCGCCACTGTTGTTCTGGACATAAAATTTACAGAAAACTGTGCACACAGGAAGGATACTGACAGAAAGTCACAGCATTACTGTCACAGAAAATGAATTGAATTTCAACTGAGTGTGACTTTTGTTCAAATAAGTAGAACTCCCACCATGAAATGAATTTGAATTTGCATGGAGTACCGTACATACAGTGCTTTGCGAAAAGGTTTGCTTGTATGGATTTTTTACCAAGTGTTTATTGCTGTTTATTTGTCCAATACATTTTTGGGCCGAGGCTCGAGAGGGCTCTCTTCGAGGACCCACCGGGGCCGTCGGGCTTCGAAAAGCTATTGCTGAAATCCTTTTTGGGGCAAAATATATTGGACGAATAAATAAACACAAATAGATGGGAAAAAGTTGAGCAAGCAAAGAATTACGCAAAGCACTGTAAGAACAAGACTTCCATCAACTCCAGCCTCGTAGCTGTATATATATGGTTAGCACATGTTTCATGTTTCATCTGCCAAATACCCCGGGATACCCGGTGCATCATAGTGATATCAAAGTGGACATATTCTCCTGCCGATGTTGCTTCAATAACAATATTCCATGTGTGGAGAAGATACAGATCTTACTACAGCTTACAGTGTTTGTACGTTATCATACTCCTTATACCCATTATAATTTATTGGAAAGGTTGATTGCAGACACCTCCTTTCTTATAGTAAGGACAATATATCTTCAAAACCTATAAATTTGGATGATTGGCCTGAGAGCAGCTGAGAGTGTTGGAGCTCGCGGAGCAGGTTTCTTTGAACTGCTCTGGAAACTCGGCTGATAGCCAAGTAACGAGGTTTTGCAGATATAAGACGCCGGTGAAGAACAAGGTCCAAAATTAATGCTTACCTTAGTGTTGTTTGAAACATCTGTCTCTTGTCAGATCTGATGCATGAAAAAATACACGTCCATAATTTTTCTTTGTCTTTGTCTTCAATCATTTCAGTGCAAAACTCTGTGAGGTATTTTCTAGCTTTTACGCATTGATTTGTGAAATACATGACGAGAGGTAAGTGCTTTTTTGATTAATTATGCTTACTTATGACCATATTGAACCATATATTGAATGGGAATCCCGGAGTTCCCGCTCAATGTTCATCACAAAAAACCTCCTGGAACATAACCTTCTGTCACTCATGTCAAATATTACGTTGCTTATTGCTCCTGTTCATCTTTTTGATGAGAGATGGTTGTAATTGTGCAAGCTACGCCCACGTCTGAGTATTGAGCGGAAATTTCCCTGCCATCATGCCTTGTTCAATTGACCAGATAGCATTGAAGGGCAATTACCAAACTTAAGAAACTTATAAAGCCTGAGTGTGGCAAGGATTTTAATGACTGTTCATCCCCCTTCTGGACACCATGTCATCCCTGGAATTTCAAACAGTCATTGCATTGTGAGCTCTCCATACTGGCTGCTCTAAAATTGACATATTGTCCTCATAATCCATAGAACTGGTCCAGTGGTAGGGGTTCCATTTATCTATTAATGATTGGGTCAATTTACAGTAGTTCCATCTTTGTAGTACTTGGGCAATACTTTCAACTGGTTCTTATTAGGGATGTTGACACTTCAAGTCTGTCAGTATCAGCATTCCTTCATCCTTCAGGTCCACCAAAGTCCTATTTGTAGATCAGTTTTTCACCAAATTTACTCAAGAACGGGTAGCCTTGAAGGCTTTTGGTGGGATGTTTATTCTTAAACTACTTAATTTGTTGAGCCCATTTTAGTGGGGACAATATACACTTTGGAACTATTTCATGGTATATTTATCTTGCTGTTTGGGTGGTACTATACTGTGAGTGGATGGGGTCAGACAGAGGCTATTTCCAGATTCCCATGGCCAGGTCTAGCTCAACCAATCATTACTGGCATAAGTGAGCTTTTACACAATCATTTATCACTGTCTTTTAGCTGATGTGATCTATTCAGTCTCAGGAATTGTACAAATTTTCTATGCCTGGTCAGTCAGCATATTAGGTTATGTCAGTAAAGTTCATTGAACAAGGTTATTTAGGAGGGTGTGGACTCTCAACCAGAATAGCATTCTAACATCTGTAGTTGCTATTCTCATTGTCTTACTTGCACTGTTGAGTTCTGTGACTTCCATTACTGCAGGCATCATGGTAGGTTCATTCACGCATTTATCATGTTGTATTTCATTTACAATATCGATTTAGTTCTGTTTTGTGAAAGACATATCAGGAGAAGTGAAACTCACTCCTGCTGTCAATGCAAGTTTCACGGTCATTTAGCTTGGGGCTTCCTAAAGTTATTCAATAGACATACTTGGGAGCTGGTGTAGCTGCAGATATACTTATTGCGCTGGCAATGACTACCATTGTATTGTTATTTCTGCTCTTAATTTTACACCTCTGACTATCATCTCTGATTCTTCTTAGCTTGTACAAGCTCGTCGAAGGACTACATTCAAGAAAACTGAAAAACTAATCACAAGACTTGTCATTGCTGCAATTGAAACAGGCACAGTGACTGCTGTAACTGCAACTGTGGATCTCATTCTGTTCCTGTTGTTTCCAAATCTGAACTACCATCTTTGTCCGTGCGTTTATCAATTTTAGATCCAGACTCCTTTCACATACAAACTAATTTCACGTCTCTCAGGTCATTGATGCTTTCCCAATTGTAAGCTTTCATTGCATGTTGTATAGCATAGTCCCTGCAATGTATCTCTGTGACATTCAGGGTTTTCAGAGCTCTACAGTTAGGATTTAATACTGATAATCAAGTATGCAGGTACTCAAATACTGCCCTGGCATCCTTGAATGATCGCAGGGATCCATCTGGTTCTCAGGCTTCAACTTATTCATTCCACATTGGCAGTGGCACCCACAGAAGAGCCCTCCATGAAAGTCATCACCTTGGCTCACTGTCCCTCTCTAATGATTTAGAGCTAGGGACTGTTCATGTTTCAACAACCACTGAAGTTGTGAAGACAGTGGATTTTCAAGACTGATATATCTGTTATCATATCATCATCACCTTCCATTGTTGTCAATCCCCAATGACAACTGATCAACATCCTCTTCCCTCCACCTTCCTTATGCCTGAGCAAACAACGGTCTAGACTGGTCCAAGGAATAGGTAGCATGTGCACTTAGTAAAGAGAAATATCCTATGGAACTACGTGATTGATATGTCACTTTCATTCAAAGGGCTCTTGTAAGACTTGGCCATTTGAGTTATGAAGAAAATCTTGGACTGTTTCAAGGTAGTCCACAATAGTAAGACCTTGTAGTGTAGCGCACTTGAAAGATTGCCATGGTTCAGGAAGTAAATGTGATTGTCAAGACAAAGTAAGCAATAACTGCCCAACCTCCAACATTCATTGGTAGAATCTTTAGCAAGTTCCAGGCCAACAACAGAGCTTGGGTCTGTCAGAGGAGCAAGAATGTTACCTTGGTGTAGAGCTTCAATATCCATAACAATAGAAGCTTGGAATGCCAGCCCTTTTAATAAGGTAGCTTAAAGGGGAACAAGTATTGCTCATTAGTGATTCGTGAAGATAGGTTCAAAGTTGTGTGGATTAACTTGCACATAGTTGATATCCCGCTCTTTAGGGTAGATGTCCCATTGCCTAATAATACAATTGCGTTTTTCATCGAGCTTCATCGAGCTTTCCGGGATGGAGCCAAATGATCACATTGAATTGATGATATTCTGGACCTATCGGCAGGCAAGAATCTTGGGAGTAGAAAAGTACTCAAGGTTTTGCTCATCCATGACAATGTTGACTAGATTGTCTGAACCTTCCAAGTAATGATGCCATGCTTTGAAAGCCTCAAAAATGGTGGATAACTCTTTGTTATGTGCATCATAGTTGAGTTGAAAGCAGTGTGAAGAGTTCTGAAGAGGATCACAAGGGCATGAATTTCACCATTGGTGGTCTGAATGGAAAAAGTTGCCACAATGGCATAGTCAGAAGTGTTGGTTTTTACAATTGATGATTTGCAAAACCAAGAAACCATGGAACATCTTTGACCTTGATTGGAATGGGCCATTTGAGGATTGTCTGGGCTTTGTCTTTGGACAGAAGCCAATCTGTCAGGAGAAAGGATGTGACCCAGGTACTCCATGGTATCTATATTGAACTTGCATAAGACCAATGTTTCTGAGAGCACCAACAAACTTCCTACTGCTCTTTCAGGGTATCTAAGTAAATCAGAATATTATCCAGGTAAGTGGTAACACAGACATCTAACATATCAGAGAAATTTTCGAAAAGCAGCAGGAGCATTGGTGGGGCCAAATGGAATAACTTTCCACTTCCAAAAACCACAACAACTTCAGAACATCACTTTCCATTGGTCACCTTGTGCTATTCAGACTAGATGATAGACCAGCGGGTTTGGGATAGATTTTAGCTTCTTTTGGAGCATCAAGAAGGTCTGGGAATCAATGGCAAGGGGAGAGCAGTTTTTCTTGGTGATATTATTCAGACCCACACAGATCTACACAAAGCCACAGTTTTTCAATCCTTCTTTGGGATGTAAAAATCCAGAGCACCAGGGAAGAAGGATAATAAGACAATGCACTCTGTTATCAAGTCTACATTCAATTATTTCACATAAACAGTAGCACTTTGGATGAAAGTTCCCAAAAAAAAGAGTTATAGAAGGAATGAATCCCAAAATCCTGATCCTTATCCTGGTATGCCCTCCCAGGCAAGAGTCAATTGAGTATTTGAGTAATTCTGTGTCCGTGTTTGTTTCAATGCTTACATTGGTAGGAGAACCCTGTGTGCTTCTAATCGTATATATTCTGTATCCCAAGTACCCCGAATATCAAGTATATACAGAATATAAATATATTGCAGAACCTCCTTTAGTACTTCAGTGCTGGTGCACTTGGAGAAGGAACAGTTTGAAGCATGCAGTGTGGTAATTTAGGGGGGGGAATAATTGTGAGTGGGATAAGTGGGGTGAAGGTGAAAAAGGGGGCAATGGGGGTGAATAAGGGGGCAATGGGGGTGATACGGATAAGTGGGATGATCAGGGCAGAGTAGAATGAATAAGTGTGCTGAGTATAGTGATGGTCAATGAGCAGACTCCAGTGAAGCTATGCTACACTGCAAACACCATCCATTTTCGATCATCTAACTGATGTCTCCCCGACTCATTATACTTATCCTTTAGCGCCGCGCCCCGCACGGCAGTCCCCGACTCTGAAAGTGAATATTTTAGTTGAATAACTTGTAAACTGTGAAATACTGTTAAACTCACCCTGGAGCAGCTCTGAGCAGTGCACCGGAAACCCCGAAGGCATTGCACATTTGCCTCATTTTGAATCAGGCTGCAAAAGGCTGCAAACCAGTGTGCCGGAACCCCCGAAAGGCACTACACATTTGTGTCACTAGACCACTACCATCACGAAAACTCGCGACTTTTGATTGCCATTTGGTGCTCACAGGGACCTCCTCTTTCAGAGTTGGTGATGGGGTCTAATCCCCTGTCTGACCTCTTTTCTCTGCGGTGCTCAACTTGAATTCCGACTGCTTCATGTTGACACTGTGTGTACACTGTATCAAAACCGGGCAGAACATTCTTCATTCAAGTCATTGTGAGGCCATGACAAGTATGTGTGATTTGATGATCAGGCCTGAAATCTGATTTTGTGCAATCACGGAATTTGGAATTATCCAACCACTGATCAATCATATGACCCAATTTATGGATGATACCTAATCCCGCATATATAAAATGAACCAATGATGTATATACATATCATGACCGTGGAGTTCACCACATGCTCAACAACAGACAAAAATTAATCAAGAAAATCAGTGTCAAGCCCATGCCTCGGCGCCTCGCTCCGCCGCTCAGTATCCCAAGATATACTCTTTATTGTAATTTCCTCCTTATTCTTCTTTCTCGCTACACATACCCATTCCTTCTAGTCTCTCCTTATTGTCTTTTGCTTTACCCTGCAGGTACTACACGTATAGCTCCTAGTAGTTAGTCTGGCGCTCCGCACCGATGCGCTGATCCGTAGATATAAATACTGCCTGTATGCTACTGTAGTTCCTCAGTATAATTATCATCTTAGATCACTCTCTTAACGTCCTCGACTTGAGTCTCCCTTTGTACTCTTGTCACTCTCTAGTCTTCAAGCTCGTCGCCTTGAAGTACTTCTTGCTCTGACCTTAGGACTGATAAGTTCTTTGGTTCACTCCCCATCGTCGGCGTTACCGCCGCTCCAACTGGGCCACTTCTAGTTCTCCTCTCCTCTATTCTCAATCTCCGGGGACTAACGGCGTAACGGCGGTGTTGTTAATAACTTCACTACTGTCCCATTCGACCCTCTGCACTTAGACACCTTGTAGCCTCTGGCACGGTTACCCGGTGTACATGATCTTAACAATCAGTCCCATTCAAAACTACCTACATGTGCTAAACTTGCAAGTCTTGTACTTTATTCATAGGGAAATCTCCGCTTCTTGTTATCAGTCCAGATTATTCATCAATCAATCCAATAAAAGCTTAAATAACACACCATTGTCATCGTTTGCTCATTCTACAACTCTGCATTATGTCTTCTGTGTCTGGAACCATTGATTTCCCGGTCGGAAGTGCTATATACCACACATGGTACAAAATTTACGGTGACCTCAAATCGGAGTGTACTCCCCTTGTTGTTGTTCATGGAGGACCAGGAATGACCCATCACTAGTGTGTATATCTATCCACATTTCAGTGTAGCCACTCACACTTTGATTTTTAATGGACATTGATCCACAGTATGCTGTAAGATCAATCACAAATGATCCTCCAAACCGATATTCACAGAATTACAGCAATAATCACGTTTTGCATGATAAATACACGTGTGTCAAACAACTGTTTCTGTGTAGATTCCCCCTGAAATTCTCCCAACATACCTAGTATTCCAGTTATCTTCTATGACCAGATTGGAAATGGTGCCTCTAGTCTTGCGCTTCAAGAGGCTGACACATTCTGGACTCCCAAACTCTTCATGGATGAATTGAATAATCTAGTAGAAAAACTTGGAATTTCCGGAAATTTCAATCTCCTCGGTCATTCCTGGGGTGGTAAGCATGGTATATTTTGACCCGACTCAATCCGAATTTGATTTTGATTACATCTTCAGGCATGCTGGTTGGGAACTATGCCGCGGAGCGTGTGTTAAGATTATGCACACCGGGTAACCGTGCCAAGGGCTACAAGGTGTCTAAGTGCGGAAGGTCGAATGGGACAGTGGTGAAGTTATTTACAACACCACCGTTACGCCGTTAGTCCCCGGAGATTGAGAATAGAAGAGAGGTGAACTAGAAGCAGCCAGGTCGGAGCGGCGGTAACGCCGACGACGGGGAGTGAACCAAAAGACTTATAAGTCCTAAGGTCAGAGTGGGAAGTACTTCACGGCGACGAGCCAGAAGACTTATAGACAAGAGAGGATGAACTCAGTTCAAGAGAAGGGTGATCTAAGTTGATCTAAGATGATAATTAAACTAAGGAACTACTGTAGCATACAGGTAGTATTTATATCTACGGATTGGCGTATCAGGGCGGAACGCCAGACTAACTACTAGGAGCTATACATGTAGTACCTGCAGGGTAAGTAAAAGACAATAAGACGAGACTAGGGTGAAAGGGTATGTGTAGTGAGAAAGAACAATAAGAAGAAGATTACAATAAAGGACAGATCTCGGAATACCTAGCGGCGAGGCGGGGCACCGAGGCATGGGCTTGACAGCATGTACCTAAAGGCCTGAAGCGAATCATTATTGCTAATGCCCCATCAGCAATTGATTTATATGAAAGAGGTACCAGGAAGTTGCTGAATCAATTCCCTGACAACTTTGCAGATATATTGCAAAAACATGAACTGGAGGGTACCATGGACAGCTCAGAGTTCCAGGAAGGAATGATGAAATTTAACCAAAAACACATATGCACTGTAGATCCTTGGCCTCAGAATTTGATTCACAGTTTGAATGCTGTTCAACAAAACCCACATGTCTACTCCACAATGTGAGTAATGTATTTCGGTATCCCATCTTTTCTGGTAATCCTAGATTTGAGTCTAGGTGGGGACATACCAATTGGAACATCACAGGAACATTGCAGGGATGGAGTGTTATTGACATATTGCCTTGCATCAAGGCAAAAACACTCTTGATCAGTGCACCCTTTGATGAAGTCCAGGATATTGCTGTTCAACCATGGTTCAGCAGAGTATCCCAAGTGAAATGGGTGGAGCTGCAGAACAGCACTCACTTGCCTCAGTTTGAAGAGCCAGAAAGGTATCAGCATTGACAACTTGTATCCTTGAGAATACTCAAACCATATTGTTATATCAGATACTTTGACATTGTGTCTAAATTTCTGCTGGATTAGGTATATAGAGAGGAGGTTTATGGATGGGGATTGAGCTCACTGAAGGATCACTGGTTTTGGAATGTTGATAGAATGTGAGATGGTAGTACAACTGTAAATGGATGCGTTCCCGGGTTTCTCCCGAAAAAACAAACAATCCCGATGCCAACCTTGTTGTTAAACAATGTGCAATGCTGATTTGGTGGCCCATTTCCTACAAAGTAGCCGGTGCAGGAGCGTAGCTCAGTTGAAAACAGGACCTGGAAAGTGCAGCACGGCAAACCGCTCGGGAACCATAATATGGGGGGGATACCTCAGGCTTAGCTAGATTCGTTGATCATACGATAAGCACCGTAACCGAAGAACAGACAGGTAGATGTTCTTACAATAAGTGATATTCTTGACTGCAAGGTATGGACTATGAGAGTCGGGTGCCAGTGTACGATTCCGTAAGAAACGTTCAAGTTGCTCAGGCTCACTGCTGTGCGTAGCAATGCTGAAGATGACCCTGTTATGATTTATCTGCCATCCGTGTAGCTGACAACTTACTCAAGTTCAATGTCCCCCCTTCGAAGTTCCAATAAGACTACTTTTTGATTGATGTTGTATTTTGCGGCAACTGCGTGCGTCGATCCTTCATGAACCCCACGGAAACCACGAACCCCAACGGAAACCACGAATACCCCCACGGAAAACACGAACGAACGGCGTCTTTGCCATAAGGACTCGCAGAAGAAAGAAAGAAAGAAAAAAAGATATGCGAGGTTGCGAAGTTCAAGTTAGACATGACGAGGGGTGGATTGAGATGATGGTCGTTCAAACGCGTTTGCATTAATCAGGGACGCCAGGAGAACTCAGGGTATGGAAGATAGGAGCAGAAACCAAGATGTACAGGAAGGATTAAGTACCACCACTCACCTCGCAGAATCGAATGCTTCCCAACCTACGGGTTGAATAATATCCTCCATGAACGTATTCAAATACACCGTAACCGCCCAATCATTCCACGGGCGTCGAAGATAACACCCATCCGTGATTCAGCGTAGCGTTGGCATCTGGGGACTTGGGGTGGAACCATGTGAGCAGATAAGAAAGCACAACTGCGAGAGAAACCACAATACCCGAATGATTTGAGAATCAGCTACATACGCCCCGTATCGAAGCACACGCTCCGTCAAGCTCGAATTGGTACCCTTCCAAGCAGCCGTGCCACCCCCGCACCCCCGTGCCGCGAGAATGACATTTTAAAACCATCTACAGTCAGTGATAATGTAAGATCTCAGGTATTCCAGGTTTGCAGCGGGAACAATACTTACGCTGTACCAAACCCAAATAAATCTAAATACGAACGCGAATAATAATTCAAAACATGGTTCACTAAGAGACGGGGATTCAGGATACATACAATCCGTCTGCCCAAAGATCACACTATCAACCACATACGTACTCGCATTCTTCCCCGTATACCACGTATCTTGAAAACTTGAGAATCCACATCCATAGAACGACGCATTAGCATACGAGATATCCGTAGCCAGCGCTTGTGAAATGGCAAAAGTCAACGGCTATGGATGGGAAGAACCACAAAGCCGTTGGTTGTCATTGAAAGTACTGAAAGCGAAATGAGACGAATGAAGTTTGGCTTACGGCTCTGTTTTGGATATCGACATTATACATCTTGAAATCCACGTTTCCGAAAGCGCTCTGTGCGGGCGCGCCAGTGGTTCCAGCACCGATAGGAGCTGCGGCTCCGTTGGGAGCGACGGTAAGTACTGCTGTAGCGGCATCGTCAATCCCGTTCTCGACGAAGACAGTGTTGAATATCTGGACGAGGTTCGGTTGACTAGCGTTCGCGAACGGGGTAGATATGGGGAGTGTGGCGTATGAGGAAGGGAGTTGACCCTACTCAGTTGGGTGGGTTTAGTACGACTTTTGCGTGGATGAAAGGTGAAGACGAACGAGGATAGTCAGAGGTGACGATCGGGTCACGTTCACCGTCTCGAAATATTGTCCTTCCCCAATCAAAATCACAGCAAGTTCTCCGTCGTCTATTCTATATATACATACATGTCAGCCGAGCAAGTCACAGGAACGACTCCTCAGAGAGACAAAGAATTCCACTCACAGGGAGTCGACAGCATCACTTTTGTGAAATTTGCGTACAAACTCTCACTACTATCGGCAGAAACGTATATCGTGCCAGCTGGGCATCCTTCTAATGGTGATTGACCAGCGGGCTTTTGGACTTAACACAGAAGCAATTGAGGGGAGACAGCTGAAACAGAATGTGAGTCAAGACTGAAGGAGGCTAGTAGACATAGAGTGAGGAAGGGGAATGAGAATGAGAATTCAAAGCGCGGACGCATTCTCGATTCAATGTCAAGGGCTTGGAATATCTCGTCACTAGAATTCGACGTCTTTATAACTGGGAGCTGCTGATTATAATCTCGTCGACGTTGGACTGCTGCTGCCATTGACCAGCTGGTTGAGCTACCGCGTGACGCAACGAACAGCGAGGCGGACTGCGAGTACACGGACCGCACTTGCAAAGTATAAACCATGCGACCGCTCCGCTCGACCCATCCCAAAAATGAGATACGTTCCCAAAGTTGTACATTTTCCAAAAGTTCTATACATACACGCATTTACTTTCGTGATACAGTTGCTGATGTTAACCCACTGTTTGAACCATCAGCGACATCATCTGAGAAGAATAAATGATAACGAGTTTGTACCTCGGCGCTGCAACCGGTTGGAATACTTCTGCTTTAGCTCTATGAGAGAGGAAACATAGTTTTAGATGAGAGAAGTGCAATTGAGACCAAGGAGCCTCAGTCAAGATAGAACAATATGACGCACGGAGTCAAATTATCCACCCCCATATAACTCATATCCACCGGAATATAATGTTTGTTCGGAAGCGCATAACTAACAGTCTGAACACCGGCGTTCTCTGCGATGATTCGCTGGCCCATTTTATACAAAGTCGCCTGTGAAGGAGCGTGCACTGTGAAATGCGAACCTCAAAGATACAGCTAGAGAGAAAGAATCACCTGTACACTGGCACTCTCGTCTTCAGCAAAGACCTCGAGGGTTATGGTCCTTGCTCTATCCAGAACAGTGGCATCCCAGACGCTTCCTGCTTCTGCTTGGTCCAACGCCGGAATAACGATATCGAGTTTATTCTATGAAAAACCATAACGAGAATCGTGTGAGTTCGATATACACTAAGGGAACACTAGGGTGAGTGAATGTATTCACTTCATCTTTAGGAGGGGAGATACTGAAGGGGGCGAAGGTGTAATTCTGATCAACGGATGTAGAAAAGATACGGTCGTCGACCCCTTTCAACCGCGTATACTCATCCCGAATGAATGAGGTAAAAGAAGATCCGGAAGACTTGAGCACTGTTAACCCAAGCGTTAAGAGGTTAATGTATCAGTTGAGATCAGTCCACAGACCCAGTAGATCGTTAACTCCAGCACTAATACGAGCTTGAATCTTATCCTTCCCAGCAGTACCATCGATCTAAAGGTAGACTGACAGTTAGATACCTAGATTGCGCATAAACGGAAGTCTGCCTTCTGACCTTAACTTTCACTGTCCTCTTCTCATCTCCGTCTCTGAAGAATGAATGAGGATGAGGCTTGCGGTCCTTCCCGACAACGATCCGACTCCAACGCAGTTGCTCGATGTCGACAAAGGTCTTATTTATATGGGTATATTTGCTGACGATATGAGTTCCTAGATGCTCAGCAAATCGCTCAGGAACTAGGATATGGGGGGACACCTTGGCTAGATTTGTTGATCAAACGATAAGCACACCCGTATCTGGGGAACCAAACAGGAATATATTCTTGCATATGTGATATTCTTGACTGGCAATGGGAGGGAGGTCTATGATGAGAGTCGGGTGTACGATTCTACAAGAAACTTCGCTCACTCCTGTCCGTAACAACGGTGACCCTGTTATCTGCATCCGTGTAACTGACTTCAATGTCCCCTTCCAATAAGACTTTGACGTTGTATTCAAAAACTGTGTGTGTCGATCCTTCACGAACTGCACGGAAAACACGAACGGCGTCTTTGCCATAACAAGCAGAAGAAAGATATCCGAGGTCGGACATGATGAGGGTTGATTGAGATGATGATCGTTCAAACGTTCAGGCCTCAGGTCAGAGCGCGGATTACTCGCGGATTGTATCAGGTTGTATGGCCTGGAACGGTCTCGCTTCGCGCTCGACAATCGCAAATTGATGAGATAAAACATAAAACATAACCTCGGCTTGTCCCGCAGCGATTCCGAAATTATACTAGAACATCCTTCTTCTCATCCTTCAATGCTCTGCTGGACAGTATGGTGAACATTGTGCACAGAAAAAGAATCAGAAACATCGGAAGAATTCCCACGCTTCGATGGGGGCCGGGCACTTCATAATTTTCAATGTAGAATGCCAAGGGGCTATTTGCTTGCATACAGCAGTGCATTGATTACTATTTCTGCTACATAATAGCCTCCACTTTGCAGATGCAACAAATATGACAATATGAATTGTACTGGCTACACATGATTAGCACTGGTTCATCATGCATTGACATCTGTTGACTACCTTCATCATTTCTGAGTGATAATAGCCTTGGGCAATGAAGATGTTAGAAGCTCAGAAGTCGGAACTTAGAAGTAGAATTGTACTTCTCAACTATTCAGGCCTTGTTGTGTGTAAGAAGCTTTCAAGTTATCCAGGGCTGAATCTTACTTCCTTAACACCTTGCCAACTAGTCTCATTGATGTGTTCTCAGTTCTATTCTTCTCTCAGGGCCAATTAGAATTATGGTGTGTGTGGGGACTAGTATCATACTACCCTTGTATTTATTGTCGGCGATGCTATACTGGGATGACATCTTTTCATCTTTTACTAATTGCAGTGCAATTGTATATTCCGGGACAAACTGAGCAATAAATAGCTCACTTAAAGTCCAAGAAGCATGAACAATTATCTGTAACAAAAATACTTACCAGCTGAACAGTTTGATCGACGTGGTGAGTAGGGTGATTGGGACAGAGTGCAATGAATAAGTGTGCTGAAGCATCTGCAAAACATGGATGTTCACCAGAGCAAGGATACTGGTTGGAGAGTGCTGTCCAGCACTGAAAGCACTCCCAGCAGTATTGATCAACCGCTGGGAGTGCTTTCCCAGCTGAACAGTGCTGTCAGCTGCTCTCCAGCTATTAGCCGAAAATCCAGGTTTTACAGATGAATGTAGTAGTGGTCAATGGGCATTTCTTACTATAAGGAGCCTCTGGTAAAGCTATGTTACATTACATACACCATCTATGGCTATGGCTTTTTGTATTGAATTAGACAGGATCCTTCACCCAGAAGCAAATGATCAAATATCTGGGACTTGCTGGGACTCGCATTCACTATGATTAGAATTATTCTCCGAAACCTCTGAGCCCATCTCCAGTTCCAGGAAGAGTAGGAAATTATTTGAGAAGGGGGATATCTTTATCCACTCTAATTTGGTATAGTCTCTACCCAATGCCCACACCACCTCTCCCCCTCCCCTTTCCCCACTCATACCTGGACTTGGAGACCCCATCTCTAGCCCCACTGTTAGGATCATGTACACTGTGTAACCGTGCCAGAGGCTACAAGGTGTCTAAGAGTGGAGGGTCAAATGGGACAGTAGTGAAGTTATTAACAACACCGCCATTATGCCGCTAGTCCCCGGAGATCGAGAGTAGAGAAGAGAGGAGCCAGGAGCAGCCAAGTCGGAGCGGCAGTATCGCCGGTGACGAGGAGCGAACCAGAGAACTTATAAGTCCTAAGGTTGGAGTAGAGAGTGCTTCGAGGCGATGAGCCTGAAGACTAAGAAGCGGTCTAAGTTGGAAAGGGAATCTAAGTTGATAATTAAACTGAGGAACTACAGTAGCGTACAGGCAGTATTTATATCTACGGATCGGCACATTGGTGCGGAGTGCCAGACTAACTACTAGGGGCTATACGTGTAGTACCTGCAGGGTAAAGTAAAAGACAATAAGGAGAGACTAGAGTGAAAGGGTATGTGTAGCAAGAAAGAACAATAAGGAGAAGATTACAATAAACGGTGGATCTCAGATTACCAAGCGGCGGAATGGGGCCCCGAGGCATGGGCTTGACACCCACCCCATCCCCACCTCTCCGAAATCTCAGAGATTTGATTTGAGTTTGGGACTAGAATCAAAATAACAAGACCACGAACCTGTATCTAGGAGGTGTCTGTCCTCTGATTTAAAAAGTCAGCTTGAAGCAAAGCAGAAACTTCAAGAATGAACATGGATCAACACACTCATTGCAGCCAGTTCCACTTCATTTGCATCTGCAAAACCTGTTTTTTCAGCTAATTCTCTGAGAGCAGCTGAGAGTGCTTTCCAGCAGCCAAAGCACCCAGAGCAAGTGCAAAATTTTGCTCTCAGTGCTTTGGATGCTGGAGAGTGCTCTGGCATATATACAGGTTTTGCAGATAAGATTTTTCATCAAAAATCTTCCTGCCTTGTTACAATGGCCAGAATTTTGACCTGATCATCCTACAATTCCATATCCAGGGGGCATAGTAGTCAGAGAATCATGAACTTGTTTCCTGACATTATTTATGTACACCGCATTTGACAGTGGGTGGCATCAAGGGAAACTTGAGAACACTCAATGACCTGCTAACCCCTACACTAGATGAAGTTATAGTGATGAGTATGCAATAGGCTTTATTCAGATCAAACTCAGTTTCATGAGGTACTCACACTTTAGGTAAACGCGATGATCAAAAGTAACAGATATGAGTGGCTGAGAAAGTGTATAAGTATTGAATGCCATTTCTGATTTATCTGATGGACCTCACCTTCCGGCAACACTACATTTCATTTTGGACTCATAATATCGGACTCTCACAATCTGACAAAATGTGAGGAGGTACTGACTGGTACACTGGAACTGTTTGCTATGAAGCTGAGAGAAACCCCTCAGCAACCAACGCTTATAACAATTTCAATGTTTTATCAGATGACAAAGAGGATTCTGCATGCTCATGTCGACCATCATTGATTTCCACAGCAATAATTACATGATGGAAACAGCAGTTGAGAATGACTGATTTTTTTCCAAGAAAAGCAAACCATTACGGTCCTTTGGTCCCTGAAATAGACAATGAAGAAAACACAAGGCGGTGGAATGGTTAGATACTTCAGATGAGTCAAGGTGATTGTACATTGAACCGCAATGAGGAGGGTGTGTTTAGGGTGTGAGGAAGGAGTCAGGGGGATTCAGGAGCGTCCCCCTACATATTCTCGTGAACAGACAAAGCAGAGGCCACAAGTATCATGGTTCCATCTGTGCAAATGACCTACATATGTGAGAATCATAGGCTAGTATCAAAGAACGCCGACATGCGTACCCTGAACAGCATTCAAGAAGAGGCATCTCGAGTATTCGAGAGAACAAGGGTCCCCATGCTGTGAGTTTCGTCTACTGTTTTAGCACAGGTTTCTTGGAACGTTTCGATCTCTGTTATAAGTGAGTTCTCGTTATGAACGAGAATGATCACCGCAACAGGATAACATGCCTAGTGGACTTGGGAATTACAAAGTTCATGGAGGTATGATGGAAAATGTAACGCACCGCTGCGACGATGGACATTGCAGTGATAACATTCATGGCTTGCGAGAAGCCAGTGTCCACGACAGTATACACATCCAATAATATAAATACAGCATACACTGATTGTATTCCGCAATATATAGCTCCGGACTCAATCAAGAGTAAGAGTATGTTCTCCGAGCGTGTCCTTTTACGAATAGACACCGCTGACATGAATCGATGATAATTCCTGGAAATTTATGAGGATTGGGTCGAGCAAGAAGACAAATAGTAGTAGCATAGTGGCATGATGCCTCACCAGGCTTTGAATGCTATGAGGAGGGTGGCAAAAATATTGACAATCAAGGATATTATGCTGGAAAGCCAGTCAAGAGTAGTGGAACTTGCGATCTCGACACTGAGTTCGATGTTACCCCAGATACAATCAGCGACATTGACGCCTGCAGTGCAGAATAAGTAGTATGTACCGTCAGAGTTTCACAAGTTCCAGCTACCGCACCTATGTTGGCGATCATGAGAACCGCTAGAGAGATCTTCCAGAATTTGTCGTCTCGGAATAATATCCACGCTCTCCAAACAACGATGCAATCGCTCAAGAGAAGCTATAGAATTTCCTTTTTCAGCTTTGGATAGTACCGGAGGATCAGATTGTTAAGAGGAGCGTGAAAGGGTACTAACGTTCACCGTTGCAGCCCACGATGGCATATACTGCCACGGCAACGTTTTCCGATCGGATGCTTCAGCTTGAGCCAGCAGGCCCCCTGGTAAGGTTTTCACAAACGTATACCGGATATCGGACACATCGAACCCTCCGGAGTAGAAGATGTCCCAGGTGAAGCAAGAAAATATCACGAGCAGACAAACCAGCAGGATGGTCTGTGAACGTCCCCAGGTTCTTCTCCTGTTTCATGTGACGAGAGTATACTACTGTCAAGATATTGATCAAAGCCTCTTGTGTTTGGGCATACACACCTGAGAGATACAATGGCAATGATCGTTCCCAAAACAAATGCTCCTAAGAATCAATGTTTGTACTAGTCCGTACTTGTGCTGTTCCCCCCCACGAAATCCACGCACCATACCCGGTGATAGTTACTATCAAATTTACGGTGTCGAAGAATACGGACTGGGCAAAGGAGAACACCATCTCTTGCTCGTCGGGAGTCATTCCGAGTAGGCAGAATAAGAGTAGCTGACGGCAGTGAGAAGGGAAAAGTCAAAGAGGTTTATATCTTCTGCGTACTTTTAAATTAGGCTTAGCCCCCTTGGGATAGGCAGCTAGGCTTTGTTTACCGTTTATGGTGGGGCCCCATCACATGGTGGATGGTCGTCAAGCTGATTGGTTATGATTACACAAATATCCAGCAGAAGAAATATATCCCCCTTATATGCAGTGAGAGGCAGTGAACAGGAGCATCACCGGCGTTGATCCTGAATCAACAGAGTACAGAGCGCTACAACGCCTTTTTCTCGATCAGAGCCTGAGCAACGTCCAAAAGCAAGAAAACTTGTACAGGAGTGATTCTAATTCTGTCTATATTTATGAATGGATCCTGATAGCTATAGTAAATCACCATAGACAACTTGGGCGTGTTGGCCTTCAAGTTGCATAAGCATTATGCTCTGTATGTTCTAATGAAATGCGAGTAAAACAAATCAGAACCCTCAGAACCTCAGCCACCATGTACAAACAAGCCACAGAACAGCCATCCAATCGACCCAGCCTACTATTGAAACTCAACTCAACTCAACTCAACTCAACTCAACTCAACTCAACTCACTGCCACAGGGTCATGCTGAGGGACTCGAAAATGACAGTCTACGTGGTGTAGGTGGTACTGTACAGTATAATCTAATAACGCCGTTTACGACATAGCATCGGATTTGGAGGGAACGGCGGGGTAGTAGGTGTAAGTGTACGTACGGAGTATTACGGTTCAGTCAAGAGTCAAGACTTGCCATATTACGCGGCTGTAGACCATGCCATATATAATCCACATGTCTTTCTTTCCTGCCACCTCTATTGCTATTATTGTTTCTTTGTTAACACTCTTTCTGAACACTTGTGGGTTAGATCATAGCCTGTGAGGATCGTAGATACCCTACTACAAGAATTCAAAGAAGTCCTAGGAAAGGCTATTGTAGTAAGTAAGTAAGACTGGCTTTTCCAATCGTCCTAAGCTGTTGGTACAATCGTCCTGAATTCTTTACCGAAACATAAATTAAATACTATATCCCCCCCTCCCCCTGCACCTCACCACCCCTCAAAAACCACGTCGAATAATGCCAAATATACTCTGACCAGCCCTCCAACACGCCTGCGCCAGCAATGATATGGAGACAGTCCCCGGTGGCATGCGCATCGGGCCTCAACCTTGCGGGTCTATCAATACCCAGGTAATGTATATCCGGGTACGCCTGGTCCGCAACAACATCCTCGAACACGCGGTTAAACTCCGCAATGTGAGCCCAATTATACCACCCCCACTTCATCGGCTGGATCTCGTCCCACGGCCTGCGGTGGTCATGACAGTCTTCGTGGCCGGGGAGGTACGCGCGGACGAGGACGTGGCGCTTCGCCCGTGCGCCGGTGGGTAGCAGTACACCGCCGGTGGGGTCGTGGGAGAGGAGGGACTGGGTGGAGTCGGACCAGAAGAGCATGGCTTCGCGGAAGAAGGCGATGAGGGCGTGGATGCCCCCGGAGTCGGAATCGGAGTCGGTGGCATAGGCGCTGAACATGGACGTGGTCCAGTGACCTGCGGTGCTGACCACGAGAGTCGCGTAGTTGGCATGGGGGAGAGGGAGGAGGAAGAGGTCGGAGATGTACGTGGAGGGTGAGAGCGTCCACACGGCTTCGTCGGAGAAGAGCGAAGAGTTGCCGTAGCTCCGGCGATGCAGCTCCTCCAGCTCCTCTGTCGAGAGCAGCAGATCGACGCGTCTGAACGTGACCAACGGTGTTTCGGAGATATTGAACCCTTCCGGGAATTCTACCAGCTCTGCCACCGGCGACTCGGGGTTGAGATACATATGCTGCGGCCACGCACGGTCGAAATACGGGTTCTTCACGTAATCAGGCGTCGCAACCACATGTGGGTACAACAAACACGACAGCGAGAAAAAGTGACCTTCGGTGATCGAGTCCCCGATCAACAGCCACCCCCCGTTCTCCACCAGCTCCCGCACCAGCTCCCGCTTGTGTTTCTCCTCGTACAGACTCCGCAACCCATACTCCCCTCCTTCCCCACACCCCCCCTCCTCACCCCACCCCCACCTCCAACTCCCCACCACCGGGAACCGATCCCACTGCTCCCCATTATCACTCCCCAAATGCCAATAAAACTCCCGACTGCTCGCGCACCCCCCGAACCCCGCCATCTCCACCGCGTCCTCCGGGTGCACCAGCGCCGTCGCATTCGTCCGCGGCCGGTACTCCCATCTCCCCGACCCATACGCCAAAGGCGTGCACGATGTCGCGTTCACCGCCGGCCTCACAGGGGCTGTGCTCCAAGGCCCCCACGTATCCAGCGGTCGAGAAGAGGTTATCGTGTACACCAATATAAGCAGCGTGAAGAAACACCCCAGGACCAGCACTTTCGTGTACACCCTGAACATGGTTGCGAAGCGAAAAATCGTTGATTATGTCATCGCACGTGGGTTTCAAATCACACGAGTCTGCGCCGCCGGCATAGATCACATATATATATATAATGAGACAGCTGTTGTCTCCAACGAGATGGATGCCGCCTTGTAACCAGAAAGGCAGTTGTCTGGATTACATCACGATAGTGTGTTGAAGCAGTTGAAGCACCGTGGAAGTATTGATAGATCAGTGCAAAAAGCATATGAAAACATTTACATCCACAGGTTCGAGCATTTGCGGAAGATGGTCAAAAAACTAACACCCGAAGAATACAAGAAGCCTCACAAAATTGTCTCAGCATGCTTGCAAACGTCTTTTGTCACTCGATATTATAAGTGCTGCGGAATTTTTACCCCATGGTTTCGGGGCTTGTTAGTACCGGTCTTTGCATTCCCTTCTACTGTCTGTCATGAAGTACGTAGCCCCCATCATTTTCCTTTTCTCACTGTCTCTACGCCCTTATTTGTACGATACATCACTCCATCACTTTCACGTCCCACCATTGTCAAACCCACATCTGTATCGCTACACTTGTGTGCAGCATGCTCAGGTAGGCCGGCAGGCAGTGTTAAGAATAACCCCATCCATAGAACTCACCTGCCGCAACAACCCCCATTATTCCCTGATCTCGATCATTCACCTCATGTTCTCCAGATCCCCCGATGTTCCCTTGTTCACTTCCCGTACCTATTTAAGTAGTCTTGCAAACGTCCCGAAGCCCCAGCTTGGTATATTTTGAACACACACCCTTTAACATAGGTCCAGTCCCTGTCCTTTTGTACCTGCTACCTATACGGAATTCTCTTTACTCTCTATCTCTTTATCTCTGTTTCTCTCAACTCTGTCTATTGTCTCTACGATCGTCTATACGATCCAATACATGCTTTAACTTCATGTCTAAGCAACCCGAGTGAGTCTCCAAGCTCCCTCAAACAGTACTAAAGCTTCCCAACGCCTACCGCCTTGGTGAGCTAACCTCCCCAAACCTCCTCGAGCTCCCTAGCTATTCTATAAGCTTCGGGACCTCGATCTAGGTAACGTC
>MU795321.1:0-29712 GCA_027886305.1 Lentinula aff. lateritia | reverse complement strand
ACCTTAGGACTTATACGTTCTTTGGTTCGCTCCTCGTCACCGGCGATACCGCCGCTCCGACGTGGCTGCTACTTAGCTCCTCCCCTCTACACTCTTGACCTCCGGGGACTAACGGCGTAACGGCGGTGTTGTTAATAACTTCACTACTGTCCCATTCGTCTTCTGCACTTAGACACTCTGTGACCTTTGGCACGGTTACACGGTGTGCATGATCTTAACAGGTGCCATCACCCAAAGTATCCCTCCAACAGATTACAGAGACCTTCATCCCCCATAGGAACCCTTTTGATCCTGTGGCTTCATTCTTTGACCTGACTCATATCCTCGGAGAGGATGCTCATGCTCATGCTATTCCACTCCCCTCACCACTTGCCATTCATTGATGGTTACAGCCTAGGATGGGTGAAGGGGGGGAGGATGTGGGGGTGTGTGTGGAGCAGGTTGTGGGGGCACTTTGGGTAGGGAGCTGGAGACCTTTGGGATGTTGGTAAGTGTTGCAGGTTCAAAGGGGGTGGAGCAGGGGCAGACAGGAAATCCAAGGGGGAGAGAGGTAGGAGTAATGCCAATGTTGACCCCAACTTAGCCAGGGTATCTGCAGCATCATTGTGGGTATTATTTGAGTGACCATGGACATGGTGGAATATGATGGGCAGTCCAGAGGGTGATAGAGCCAGTTGGACTGAACTTCCTTTGGTGTGTGGTAGACAATGGAGCAAATAGTGTATTGTGAGTTGGAGTGTATTTCAAGATGACATTTGCAATGAGTCTTCTGGATGGCAATCAATACAGCTAAAAGTTCACTGTGGTTGTTAGTTTGGGCTCCAGTGACACATACAGCTGTGTTTAGTGGGTGAGAATGGTTGCCAAAGAATATGCTGGAGCCAGAGCAGGCATTTGGTTGACCTACATTCAAGCAGGAACCATCAGTGTGGATTTTGAGAGGGAAAAGGGGAGCAGTGTCAGTGAGGCTTGGCCATATAGCAAAGTCAGCTGTGATGTATGTGAAGGAGGTTCAGAGTGAAGTATAACGTCCTGAAGAAAGTCAGTGTCAGTGAGCAGCAGAAGGTGAATTATAGGTCTGCAAGGGGCTGGTCTGAGAAAGGTAGTAATAGGAAATGTAGGGGATACGATGTTGAGGGTAATAGGAGAATGGTCTGACCATTCAGTTTCGGGGCTCATGTTTAGCTCGGACACAAAAGGCCAGAGAAAAGGAGTAATGACAAAGTAATGAGAAGGATAGTGATCATGAGGCGCCGGTTCTAACTTTATTTAAGCGCCGGTTGAATTCCAAGTAGATCCCTCCGACATGGCTGAACAAGAGCTTTCAATACTCACCCTCAATTGCTGGTCAGAGACTTTCTTGTATGGTATCTTACCCCAATTTGCTTTAACCTCCATCCCGCAGGGGCTTAAAGTTTGTTTCCAAAAATCGCAGAGATAGAGTTGTGGCCATCGCGAACGAACTTTCGCGCACAGAGGAATACGATATTGTGACTCTCCAAGAATTATGGGTGTATACCGATTTTGAATACGTCCGAGAGAGTGTAGCCAGTTATCTTCCATATGCCAAATTCTTTTATAGGTGACTTCATTCTTTTGACTTCATCCTTTTGCTCGAGACTCAACCACCGCCAGCGGCGCACTCGGAGCAGGATTGGCAATCTTTTCACGGTTTCCAATCATTGCTACCGAAATTCAACCTTACTCCCTCAATGGCGCGCCAATTGACGTTGCTGGTGGCGACTGGTTCGTGGGCAAGGCCGCAGCAAGTGTTATAATTATTCACCCTGAGTTAGGGGAGGTGCAGATTTTCAACACTCATGTATGTCCGCTCAGTGCTCTTCATCTCCTTCAGATGAGTTACATGCATAATACCTAGCTCTATGCTAAAGGCGGTGAAGATGGGCCTGAACACAATCGCGCACATCGTTTAGTAAATGCATGGGAGTTCGCGAAACTTGCAAGACGAGCTGCTGAACTTGGACGTTATGTGATTGCAGTATGTGGTTACCTATTTGTCGATTTCTTCTGTGCTCAATAATTCATGTTACAGGCGGGAGACTTCAACAGTATACCTACCACGCTACCTATGACAGTCATCCGAGAACACGCTGGGCTCGTAGACTCTTGGCTCGTAACTCATCCTTTTTCGAACACTCCATCGAATGTCACCCCTTCCCCCCAAGAGGCCATAGACGATTTTGGAGTCACCGCCGACTCCCCAATAAATACTTACTCCGCTGGTAAAGGATTGGACGCCACTGCTCGTAAATTCTGCGGAAAGCGCCTGGATTACATTTTCTACCGACAACCCCATTCTTCTAATCCTGGGATATTACCTGTGCTTCATTGCAAAGAGTCGAGAGTGGTTTTCACACATGAAGTACCTGGTACCACATTCTCCTTCTCCGACCATTTCGGTTTGAATTCTGTCCTTCAAATACAAACTCCGGGTGCTCTACCCTCTGCGAATGATATCACATTTCCTTCGGAAAGTCAGACTGCTGCTTGGTCAACGCAGTCTTCGGAACCTTCAGAGATTTCCAACGCCTGCATTACAACAATGGTTCAAGCTCTTACGAGCTGTTATCGTTTCTCAAAAATTCGAGCTCAGAAAGAGTTAGCACTATTCGTGCTTTGCGTGATGCTCCTAATTACAACTGCGGTTGCATCTACATGGTTTCCATACCCTTGGATCAATCCTATTTTTATCGTTTTTACTATATTCTTGTCGTGGCTTGGTACGACGATGTTGTATGAGGGATTTGTTTATGGACAGTGGGAGTGCAATGCCCTTATGAACGTGGTAGAAGAACTGGAGGTATTCAAACAGGGATTAGAGGTACATTCGGGCAGGCGTAGGTAAATTTGTACAACAGACGGATTATTTATCTACATACTACTGAGTTCATTGTGTACTGTCATTGTTGCGATACAATTTATAATTACAGAAGGAGAAGGAGAAGTGGTTGGTGGTGTTCATGAGCCTGAAAGAGGATATATGAACGTGCGATTAGCAGGGCCTGCGCTGGCCCAGTCTTGTACAAGAGAAGATAAATCTTGATGACTACTCGCTCTTGATGAACGACGAATAGATGGCGAAGGTGGTAAACTATCTGTAGTGGACCAAGGAGGGGTCATATGCATGAAAGACCGATTCGGGAGGGTTGATGGTCCTGGGTGTGGCATCTTATTATTCGCTATACTTATGCGGGGCGGAAGCCCAGACCGCCTTGAATTGAGACCAAGTTGAGGGATATGTGATTGCGACCTCGTTCGGGACTGTGTAGGTTTTTTAGGTGGGGTGACAGCTGATCTACGGGGATCAGAAAAAGCCGCACTGGAAGGTAATGTGTCCGCACGGCGCCGAGTTGTTTTAGAAGGTACTGGTGCAACAGACAGTGACAACAGGGAAAACGGCGACAACATCCAGGAACGGCGACTCCAACTCGAAAGTTCGTTAGGGGTTTTGCGAAAGCGATTCTCTTCATCCGTATCGCTACTGGAATCCGTGGAAGTAGACACTTCTGCGTCGATATTCCGTTCCATTTCTTCTACGCCTGTCGCAGTTTGCTGTCCATCTCCTCCGACCAAAATGGCTCTCTCACTCTCAATTTCGCTTCCAATAACCTTTTCGGCTTGTTCGCCGAGTTTATCAGGTACTTCGCTGCCTATTTGAGGTAATAATTTCCGAACAAAGTCGCGGATAGAGGAGAACGACCGAGATGTGGCATCAAGGAATGGGTATAATTGAAAAACATGTATCTAAGAGAAAATCAGCCGTCACCGCGATTAAGAACACTCCCGATACTCACAGCATCCTGGAACAGTTCATGCCGCACTTCAACCCCAGCCAGAGAGGCCTTGTGAGCGAGCAATGTTATCTCATCTCTCAGGACTTCCGAGTCTCCTGCCTGTATAAGCAACGGCGGAAGTCCAGTAAAATCTCCGAACAAGGGACTCGCGTAAGGATGGGTCATGTATTGTTCCATGTTATCACCAAGATAGAGTGCAACGGGATTCAAATGATCATCTGGGGCAGGCATCGGAATAATGTCATAAGGTTCGTTGGAGTCCCAAGATTCACAGCTCATGGTCAAGTCTACGAATTATATGCGTAAGAATGATACCAATGGGATGGAAGAGACACACTGACCGACCCATGGAGACATGAGAATCGCCGCTGAAGGTAATTCATATTGATTGTCGCGCAAATACATCAACAGTGCTGAATCTTCAGATGAATGTCCAGACAGCAATGTTATGAGAATTAAGACAGACCAAGGGTCAATCCTCCGCCAGCACTGTCTCCTGCTAATATTATACTCGAAGGTGGAATATGCAGATCTTCGACGAGACGCATATAAGCGCTGGCAGCGTCGTGTAACGGTCCAGGAAATCGAGTTTCAGGAGCCAAACGATAGTCCAAGGCTACAAATGGTCAAGCTTGAGCAAGCACGATATCACTTGGTGCACAATGTCTCACCGAAGACTCTCGCGTCGGTGTATTTCGCAAGTGGGATGGTAATGGTGCGTTGAGCAGCAGCACAAGAAACATAATAGGCACCTTGTAATATCACTATCGGGGAACGAACAAACTAGAAAAAAGCAATGTGCCCACCTCCATGTATATAGAGAATCACTCTCTCTTTCCTCTTCTTGTGATTCTCATTGGAGATCCGCGCCTTTTTCCATTGCCATGTTCGCCGACCGACCACCCATTCTCCCGTCAGCTCTCGATTCCCTGTCTCGTTCTGATCGCATTCCGCCAGTATGCCGCGTAAGTTGCGTTTGCGAACGTTGAATGTGACTGGAGATACTAGGGCATCGGAAGGGAGAGGCACCAGTCCGGCAAGACCCATGAGCAACCGGATAGTAGTCTAGAGATTTCATCAGCATAAGAAATCTGCTTGAAACACAGATATACAGCATACAATGTCTACGAGATGACTGTGGCGATTGACGCCCCGCATGAGACTGTTGAGTATGGTCATCTCTATTCCCCATGATTTTTTCTTCGGACCCCAAATTTGATGTGCGAGGACGGCTCCAGTAAGTTCGGTTGCTGTAAGCATTGATCAGCTAGAATATAAGACCTCATTAAGAGAGTACGCCAACCCTTAACTGCTGCAACGAAACCGTACTTCCACAAGTGCCAGAACCGAACTGGAGGACGCTCCTGAGGTTTGAGTTTCGGATCTGACCGAGCTGACGGCGGAGCAACCCCGGGGGTTGTATAATGAAGAAGGATAGACGAAAGGAATTGTGGATCTTCGTGTAGATGTTTTACGTCTGGCAGTGGAAGAGGAGGAACGGATTTAGTCCACGAGAATGGCCACAGTAACATTGGGGGAAACAAAAGCAACTGATGAAAATATTTGGAACTCGACGAGAAGGCAGAGGTCCAGTATGTGGCTGAGCACATGAAAGAAGGAACAACAATTATGCCATAGAGGTGGGGTAATAACAGAGTAACATTAGACCCCACTGTAATAGGATGTGTTCAGTTAATGTGGGGGCTATACGCCGAAGGTCCGGGATCCGGGGATGTATGATCACACGCGTATTAGACAAGTATCATGACCACCCCTTCCATTGGTCGCTTTCAGTCAAAAATGTGGAATGAAATACACGAAATATGTAAACGGAGTAGTCCAGTACAAACACATGCTGATATCTCAATAGTCATCACCTCGACTGACCACCTCCTTTACCGTAGGTCGCAGGAGAATAGTGTGTTCCTAATGAACAAGATGACTCAGTTTCTTTTCTATGAACGTAAACACCCAACTCACAAATTGGGCTGTCATAGACCCTAATTGATCACAAAGCGGCGGATAATCTTGTACAATCCCTTGTTGTACTAGATGATTCAACTTTCTCAAGTTCCGTCAGTGCACATATCGTCTCAAGAGAACAAATCTACTAACGGCAAGCAAATACTTCGTTTCGCCGGCCCGATCTAAGTATCGTCGACAGAAGGGGAGTGTGCCGAAATTCTTGTCAATGCTTTTGAGAAGTGACTTCGCGCTGGTTAATCTAGAAAAAGGATAAGCTTTGGGTCGAGTACGTCTGAAATTCACAAACCTCAACGGAACCCTGGGTGCGTCTACGATCTTGGCATAATGTGAACAATCTCCCTAAGAAATGATTGTTAACAAAGTTACGGGCTGCAAGAATTCAAACGAATTACGCTATCCACAACGTGCCCTCTTTGAATGATTAATAACTACTGCGAGTAAGTATGAATCGATATCTCACCTTCCAGTGCTGGAAAATTTGGATTAGTTCCCAACCTATGGCTCAGGTCGAAAGACTTGCCTGCCAAAAGTCTCAATCGCAAAGTATTCACCCTCCTCCATCTTGGTCATGTCGTCAGTTTTGATCTGCATCACAGACTTTCCTCCATGTATGTTGTAGAGTCCAATGGAATGTCCGCTGAGGTTCTGAATAGTCTTTACTAAAAGTGCAATCATTAAAAACACAAGAAAACTTTGCGAGTTCATGATACCTGGAAGCATCTTTCCTCCCACTTCAACTTCATACGACTCCATGGTCTCTTGGATATAGCCACCAAGTTCCCCTAACCGAACATCAATCCCTGCTTCCTACGGACTGATCAGCAGCTTTCCCGGTCACGTCAAGAATCACCTTACCCGAACCCCAGTATTTGTTGCGTCTTTGACAGACTCCAGAAGCTTGTCATATGTGTGGTCGAATGTGAGAGTAAAGGCCGAATCCAGAATGCGACCTTTGACATGCACACCAAAGTCCACTTTTAACACATCTCCCTGCTTCAGTACTGGGACCTTCAATCAGCGCCGAATACAGCCGTACAAAGGTATAGCAACACACCGGTAGTGTCTCCGGCGTTCGGAGTATAATGCGCAGCGCAATTGTTGATACTGACACCGGTAGGAAAGCCAACTCCGGATTCCAGTCCATTTTCTTCCACCAGTGAACGAGTACCATTCTCAATATTCTCAACAATATCTATCATGGACATCCCAGGCTTAATGTGCTTTCGTGCATGAGCACGAACTTGACGGTGAACTTCAGCTGCTCGTCGGATATTCTGGTAGGTTGTTTGGGGATCCTCGTTTGCCAGTTTCTCGAGGTATCGCTTCTCCTCTGATGTAGTTCTCCATGCATTACTTGTATTTGGATTCGATTAATTGGTCATTTCGAGAAACAGGGTAAGGATCTCACTCGTCTTTATATGGTTGAATCTCTCCTTCAGGATATACACTGGTAGGGAAGAGCTTTGACAAGCCAATGCGGGGAGGATCAGACTGCTCTGCCTTCTTTTTCTTGGGCTTTTTCTTTTTCTTCTTCTTCTTTGCGTCACCTTCGTAAGGCTGTGTAAGTATCGATGGAAGGAAAGTAGAAACAAATTTGGACCTGTTCCAGCAGGGTCTATCTCTGCAACATCGTCCTCGCCATCGTCATTATCCTCAATGACTTGCGAAGGCTCTTTTCCGTTGAGATCCTCCTTGGGATCAGTTGTCACGGTCATAGTAGCTTGAGCTTGAGGCCTTGAGGAGCCACACGGGTAGTTCTCAGGCGCTACAGTCACGCGTAAAGATAAAGTCACCCCATAAGTCACTTATTAGCTCTTATTAGACCTAAGTGACAGTCACAAATGCTTTGACCGTCGCCATGACTAGCACGGCTTCCAATAGTCCCGCTCTCACCGTACTCACTCGCGACGAGTACGTCCTCTTCAAGTCTCCCCTTCTCTATCCTCGCTGACCTTTTCTAGTATCTCTATCGCTACTCGCGCTGCCGACAAATTTATACAGCTGTATTATGCCACCTACGATTCCCCATCTCGACTCTCAGATCTACCAAATTTTTACCGCCCCGTTTCCTCCTTGACATGGAATGGGAAACCCCTACAGGGTCGAGATGGCCTCTGTTCGCTAATCGAGAAAATGCCTCCTACCAAACACGAAATGCAATCTTTTGATTGCCACCCAATACCAGGTTCCTTCTCTTAATCTCTAATAGGTCTGTTCGCATTCTAATGATTCTCATCTGTCAGGTTCCACACCGCCTTCACTTCTAGTTACCGTGTCTGGAACTGTTGTCCACGGCAAACCAGCTCAAATCGCGCCTGGCCAACGTACAAAGTCAGTTGAAGGGCAAGCACGAGTGTTTTCGCAGACCTTCATGCTCGTACCTGATTCTGCCGCTGCACCCTCGCAGCCGGGAGAGCCTTCCAAATATTACATTGGCGCAGATGCTCTGAGATTCGTTGGATGACAACGCACTTTTTGTATGTTTATTTAGTATCTTTATTCATCACACAATGTCGATCATCACCTATCTCAATTGTAGTATTGCTTTTGCAACTAACACTGTATCATCTCCCATTACGACTATAATATACATGATAGATACATCCACCCAAGCCAGGTGCTTCAACCAAATGTCTGACTCTATCAATGAAAACAAAACACATTAGTAAAGCATTCCAGGCGGATCTATGTTGACAAACAACATACCGAACGAGCACTCCTCTTGACTTTTGATAACCGCCATTCATCCTCTTTCTCGTACTTGTTGTACAATGGCTCGATCTTCTCTTGTCTCTTCCGCTTACTGATCTTGTTGGCATCTGCCACTTTGAAGAATTGAGGTGCTACTTCTACCAGCCACTTCGGCTCTATAGCAGTAACGTTGTGGCAGTACTCCCTCGTTGTCAAGACCAGCTCATGATATATGAGCCATTCAGGGTTCCGGTTAAAAAGGGCTGAAGAAGGATGTATGTATACAGGAGTTCCTTCCACAAGTGTCTTATATCCCTCTTGGGGGTCCTTCTTCGCAGCGTGTCGGAAAAAGCCAGAACAAATTGCTCGACGCACTTTGTTGAAGTCTCGGCCAGCAGAAAGGATATCATGTTTATACCGATCCATGATTCCCAACAACTGCTTCCTCACATCCTGCGCGCGACGCATACTTCGCGCTTGAATGAAGTTCTCGTAACACCAAGGATTGGAGAAATTGGCGTTCTTCCATCCGTTGTAGACAGTAAGTAAGGTAAGATGGTCACCTTCTGGTTGATGAAACTTGGCTTTCTTCGAGTCGGCCTGACCTTGTTTCTCCTTTGGTCGATAGAAGACGCTTTGGACAGAAAGCATGGCGACAATGGATAAAATTTCTTCCGAGCACCCTAGCTCGACGGATGCAATTAGCATTTTGGCTAGTGGTGGATCCCCAGGGAAATCGGCCATTTTTCTTCCTAACCTTGTGAGGAGACCCTCGTCATCTAGGGCGGAGAGTGCGTATAAAGATTCCAACGCCGTGAGCATAGTCGGTGCAGGAGGGGGATCCATGAAGTCGAAGCTGAGCAGATCATTGATGCCCATCGCTTTGAGTTGCAGAATAGTTGAAGCCAAGTTCGTTCGCTGAATATCGGGAATTGAGTTGGGTAACATCTCATTCCGAAAAGCGGCCTCCGTATATAAACGGTAGCATTTACCTGGCCCTGTACGCCCCGCACGACCCGACCTTTGCCGGGCTTGTGCCTGCGATATAGGCATAACGACCAACGAATCCATGCCCAGCCTCGGATCGTAAGCACTCTGTTTGGAAAACCCAGGATCGATAACATAATAAATAGCAGGTATTGTCAAACTCGTCTCAGCTACGTTTGTGGCGATGACGACCTTTCGTGCTCCTGGAGGGGTCGTGTCAAAGACTCGAGACTGAACTTCTGATGGAAGAGCGGAATAAATGGGCAGGATGAGAAGCTCAGGAACTTTGGGTCCCAAAGCTTTCATGCGCTCGTAAAGAATTTCACAAGCGGTATCAATCTCTTCTTGTCCAGTTAGAAAAAGAAGTATATCGCCTGGGGGTTCTGAAAGGTGGATTTGCATCACTGTGATAAGGGAGGCGTCGAGATAATCGGTTTCAGGTTCCTTGGTATAAAGAATCTCCACGGGGAATGTACGACCGGGGATAGTGAAGATTGGGCAACCATAAAAATACTTGGAGAACTTTTCGGCATCCAAGGTGGCCGATGTCACAATGAGCTTTAAATCAGGCCGCCGCTTAACTGCCTCTGGACAAAGGGAACGTTGAGTAGATTGTTGGAAGAGAGGTTGCGTAACTTACTCTTCATCAGACCAAAAAGGACATCGGTAGCGATTGTGCGTTCATGTGCTTCATCTAACATGATCACCGAGTACTGGTTGCAGAGAGGGTCGATGAGACATTCACGCTGCAGCATCCCATCTGTCATATACTTAATCCGAGTTTCCGGGCTTGTACAGTCCTCGAAACGGATGGTATACCCCACTTCTTGACCTAGTCGACATCCAACTTCTTCAGCCACACGTTTTGCAACGGACATAGCAGCGACACGACGAGGCTGCGTACATCCGATACGACCGTGGTCAGCGTATCCTGCTTCAGCAAGGTACTGGACCATCTGAGTGGTTTTTCCGGATCCGGTGTCGCCGACAACGATAAGGACTTGATGCTATAACTTAAATCAGTACTCGCTTTGATGTTAATCATCAATCGCGTACCTCTTCAATGGCTTTGAGCAATGGATCTCGTAATTTGAAGATGGGCAATCTCTTTCTTTGGTCTTGTATGGAGAGAGTTGTGATTTCTCCATACGTTGTGGCTTTGTTGAAAGTTTCTTGCTTCCAAGATGGAACCTCTCCGGCCTTCTGCCCTTTCAAGTGACCTCTCATATCCTGAGCAAATACCCTCTCCCCTTCTTTTGCCATTGGATCCAACCAAGGTGAACTGAAATCACGAGCTTCCGAATCAGCTTGATCATTTGCCTCTTGTTGTCTGAGCTCCCGGCGTTCTTTAGCTAAGGAAGCACCAGCAAGGGCCGCTCGATTCATAGAACCATCAGGAGCTTTGACGATCTTGACAGGGCTCAATTCGAGGGTCTTCTTGGTCTGACCAGCTAGGAACGGCGGCTCGTCCTCTCGTATTTCAACATCTAGTTCCTCTTCGATTTCTGCGTGTGCCATAGGATTGCTAAAATCTTCGTCAAGGTCCGGGTACTCTGATGCGTCAAGAGCACCAGAAGAAATGAGTTGTTTGATTTCCCAGCGCTCCGGAGACGTGAGGCGCTTCGCAGATCTAACGGGACCCTCAAGAATCTTAGAATTGAGGGGAAGCGCGTTGGCACCGGAGGAAGATATCCGTGCTGCCCTAGTGCGTTCCTCCTCTATTTCGGCTTCGGATTTGATTCGTAAGTGAGGCGTGAGGTCCCGACCCGTAGCTTGATCAACATCTTTCATCGAAAGACTAATTCTGCTTCCGGCAACGCTCATGACTTTTACTTGCACATTCTGACCTCTACTAAGCAGATCTGATGCGGAGTTCGCTCGTGCTCCAGTTTGTATATTGGATACATGAACCATGCCTAAAGACTATCAGTTTGAACAAGATGTTACTATAGAGTGAACACACACCTTCGACACGACCTGCGACACCTTCTAAAGTGACGAAAGCACCGAAATCTTTCAAACCGGAAACTCGACCACTGTATATTTTAAAGAGAACAGGTCTCTCGTCCTGAGATGGTCGCCCATTCCTTCCTCGGCGGTCATGATCTCTCCTGCGAACAGGACTGGGAGTACGTCTTCGCGGAGAAGGAGACCTGTCTCGTCTTTGCCGTTTCGGAGACCGTTCCAGCTGTGAAGGACGCTTCTTGCCAGAAACCAAGTCACCGAGTTCCTTCAAAAACACGTCGTCCGATACTGCTTCTTGTTCATGATCCTTCAAGGAGAGTCCGGGAAACATTCGCTTCTTCTTCTCCTGCTCCGTTAACTCCCCATCGCCCTTCGGCACGTCTTCTCCATCGGAAGATACTTTCTTTTTGTGCTTGGGGTGCATACTGAGAATGAGTCTGTCGACATTGTCAATGAATGAGTCTGGAAAATCGGCCCCAACGCTCTTTAGCTTGTCCTTGAATTCAGTTAGACTTTTGTTGGCCTGGTCATGAAGTGAGATTACAAATTCCGCGAGTACTTTATCGTTTATCCCCGTGTGGTTATCAATCTCCTGTGTAATTTTGGAGACCAGCGAAAGGTATTCTAGGTTGTAAATGTCGGAATTGGCCATCCAGATGGTGAGTGCTGGTGAGAGTACCAAGGATAGTCTGACACAACGAACGTGACCTGTTGTTACTCGAGTCAATTTCTTGCTGTTTTTTTGAATTATCACTGGTATGTATATATTTCGATGCCTCCTCGCAAAGGAATAGTCAAGTCTGGAAATGCTGGGAATTCCTCAAAATTTAATGGAAAGGAGACGGTTACGGCTGGACGAGCTCCCGAAGCTGCAGCTTCGAGCGAAAAATCACTTTTTCCTCCAGGTTCCAAATATCCTGCCAGTTTATTGCATGAGCGGTATGTGATGATTAATTTCCTAGTTTTCATAAATCTTAAATCCTCAGATGCCAGAAAAATGGATGGGAGAAACCGATCATAGATACTGTCAGTGTTTTGCCAGTCACTTTAATAGTACACCTCCGTGATTCGAGCACCGCAGAAAAAGAATGCCGCTGGATGGTTCTTTGTCGTTACGCTTAGCAGATATAACAAAACGGGAGAGAAAGAATCTGTCCGCTTCGAGCCTCATCCCCCATATTTTCGTCCGTCTCCGCTCGAAGCCCGCCACTGGGGTGCCACTTATGCTTTATACCGAGTTCGTGCTGGACTTTTCAACGCAACTGTATCTCAATAGACGCCATGCTAAACAGTTCTCGAATTCCCTTCAATTAAATCGTGTTTTACCGCGAGGTCCCTCTGACTATTGGAACGAGTTGGCGGTGATTATGCTCTTCACATTGTAGATACTTTTGCAATTTACTCACTCGAGCATACAAGGCGGAACATAAGCAAGCTCCAGAGCATATGGATTGGATGTACAATGCGGATCCCTTTGCTGCACGGAAACAAGTCGATGAGAGACAGGCACGAGCTGCTGAAAAACGTGCACAGACGGTATCAAGTGCGGAGTCGGGTGAGAATTCCCGCAAAGGTGCTGTCTCAGGTTCCGGTGAATTTTCTCAAGCGCCAGAGGTTAGAATGGCATTAGCTCTACGTGATCAAGTTGAAGAGGCCGTGAAGCAGGTCGGTACTACAGATGTAATCCGGAAGATACTCTAACGATCTACCCGCAGGGATTATCCATGTTTTCTGGATATGATACGACAAGAATAGAAGATCCCTTGACAATCGACGCAGATAATGCCGAAAATATCATACAACAATTGACGCATCTTGGGTTCAAGTCCGCTCAGGCTCGAAAGACAGTTGAATTTTTGTCGAAGCCTTCACCTACGACAGAGAGATTATTGAGCATGCTCTCACCCTTGGACGCTTCTATTGAGTACCTAGTCCTTCATTTACCAGAAGACGCTTTGCCTGAGCGTTTCCTTCCATCCATCAATTCATCTAATCCCTTTGTCACCGGACTGCATTCTGGGAGTGACAACCTGAAGGCCCGCTGGACGGCTGAGAGAGCCATCAAGGAGGCTGGATGGCCTGTACACCTCGTGAAAGAGTTCATGGATGCCCAATATATGGACGACTGGAATTTTCTGATCACAATGCTTGGGAAAAAACTCATTGGCGACGACAGTCCAGTCGACAAGACGGACGAAATTGATGAGTGCTTCCCTATTGATGCACAAGAGGCGGAAGCATTCGGGGGACATTTTGAAGATCCCAACCACCTTGTTATGCCTATGTTCAGTGCGCCAGTGACATTACATGTTCTGATCTTGAGCGGATCGTATCCCCGTCGTGCATATGCCCCGATGTATATTACAGGGCCCTCAATACCAGGATATGTCCGGCTCCACCTGTTATCTTGCCTTCTCTTCGCCGTCAAGGATCCAGAATTTCTAGAGGACGATGAAGGATTCTGCTCTGCTGCAATGCGGTGCTTAGAAGACGTATGGGCAAAAGTTGAAGATCAAGGACCCCCTGATTTGCTCGAGGTCTTGAAACATGCCATTCCTTCGCCTATTACCTCCTCCAAACCTACAGCAGTTCCAGCGAATACGCTAGTAAGAACTAAAAAGGAAATTGAGCACAATACAAAGAAACGAGACACGAGAAGTAGTGAGCAAATCAAAGTAGATTTTGACCAGATCTGCCAGAGTAAAAAGGTAACCTTTGTCTGTCTCTTTGGGAGTCCATTTAATATTTTTCCCAGTATTGCCAAATACTTTCTGAACGAAAAAAATTGCCCTCTTTCACAGTCGAAGCGCAATTTCTGAATTTACTTGAGTCAAACCAAGTTGTCGTGGTAGTGGGAGAAACAGGTTAGGAACTTTACCTCAAAACGATTTAACTCCGTCTGACGCATATTGGGCAAAGGTTGCGGGAAAACTACTCAGTGTGAGTTAGAACGTGAATAGATAGCGTGGAGGCTGAAAACAGCTCTATAGTACCCCAGTTCATTCTTGACTCGTTGATCAAGTCGCACGAAGGCTCCAGCGCTTCCATTTTAGTAACTCAGCCTCGAAGGTTATCGGCGATTGGAGTGGCCAAACGAGTTTCTGCAGAGCGATTGGACGATGGCTCCGTTGGATACGCCATACGCGGGGAAAGCAATTGGTCTCAAAAAACCAAAATGCTGTTTTGTACTACCGGAGTGGTATTGCGCCGTCTGAGCTTGGGCGATAGACTAGAGGATGTGACACACATTGTAGTGGACGAGGTATGCAATCCAGTCTCACAATACACAACTTGGTCACATTGCCTCAGGTTCACGAGCGCTCTGTTGACGGCGACTTTCTTCTTTTGGAGCTGAAGGAATTACTCAAGCGCAAATCACGAATCAAAATCATACTTATGTCCGCAACTATCAATCATGAAATCTTCATACGGTACTTTGACGGGGCACCGCTTATCACTATACCTGGTTTTACCCACCTAGTCACAGACAGGTATGTGGCAGTCAAGTTAATTCGATCGTGATGACAGCAACATCATTATAGATATCTGGAAGACTTTATACAAGAACTAGATTACCAACCGTCTGCTGGAACGCACATGAAAGGGGCGAACAAAATTCGGGATTCCGATGAGGACGTGAAGTCACTAGGTTTAAACAAGAAGAGTATTTCCGTGCTCCAAACAATTACTCGCTCCAATTCCATTGACTACCGGGTCAGCCTTCTTTTGAGCGCAGTTGTAAATCTTTTTGAAGAAATTTCTAGCTCATAGCTGCTCTCGCGAGCCACATAATGGCGACCTCTCGTAAGCGCGGTGGAATACTCATATTCCTTCCAGGCGTACAAGAAATACGCCAATGCATAGATGCTTTACTTGGAGAGTCTACGAAAGATGATGCGTTATTACTGCCCCTGCATGCGAATCTCTCAAGTGTGGAACAAATGAAGGTCTTCGTAAGAACCTCGAAGTGGAAAATAATTGTCGCAACCAACGTAGCAGAGGTGTGAATATCTTTAACAAATAGCTGGACAATGCTAACCTGGATTTTTGGATGCCTTACAGACCTCCATCACAATTGACGATATACTCTATGTGGTAGACGTGGGGAAAGTTAAAGAGGTTCGATATGATCCAGAGGCCGATATCTCGAGATTAGTTGAGACATGGGTCACTCGAGCCGCTGCCCGACAAAGAAGGGGCCGAGCAGGACGTACCCAACCGGGTACTTGCTACAAACTCTACACACGAAAACAGGAGGAAAACATGGCAAAGTATGCAGTTCCCGAAATTCTTCGTGTACCGCTTGAGGCTGTTTCGCTGGCCGTCAGAGTCATGCGTCCAGAAGGGGATGTTAAGGTAGACCAGTCCGCTCAACAAGAAAATTCGACCTGACACATTAGACTCTTGTCATCAGCATTACCTTGCACAAGCTATCGACTCCCCGGAATTGAACGCAATGGATACGGCTTGGTCGACATTGAAAGAGTTGGGTGCTTTGGATCAACAAGGGATGTTAACACCGCTGGGGCACCATATTGTACGTCCACTTACTCATTGAAATGTAGCATTACATTCACAGTCTCGCAGTCTATGCTTCCTATCGATATACGATTAGCCAAGGTCGGAAACAATTATTTCAGGTTGATGTGTCTCTCACTAAATAAAGGGTTTAGATGCTCATCCTTGGTACCATCTTTCGTTGTCTCGGCCCCATGCTCACTATCGCAGCTTGTTTATCGTCGAAGCCTCTCTTCGTTAGCCCGATGGATAAAAGGGAGGAAGCTATTCAGTGCGCCCAGGCATTTCTTTACATATGTTCACCTCTAAAGATTAATTTCAGAGCTCGAGCTCGATTTTCCAAAGGTAATAGCGATCTGCTAACCGATATGAATGCGTTCAATGAATGCTTGCGCCTGACCTCTGGTGGAAAATCGCAGAGTGCTGTGAGACAGTTCTGTGAAAAGGCAAGTGGAATCAATGCAGTCGATACTCTGCAAAACGTCAACTTTTAATAGAATTTTATCTCTCAATCGACATTACGAGAAATTTCAACACTTCGTCGTGATTATCTAGGTCCTCTTGCAGCTATAGGCTTTGTCCCTCTTGACTCCACACCTAGTTCCCCAGGGCTGAACGTCAATAGCTCTGAAGAGAATTTATTAAAAGCTCTGATTCTAGGAGGGCTATGGCCTAGAGTTGCTCGTGTTCATCTTCCAAAATCAGCCATCAAATTTGACAAAGTGCAGGGTGGAACGGTACAACGAGAAAACACTGCAAAGGAGTTCAAAATATTTGATATCCAAGAAGGAAGAGTATTCCTTCACCCTTCAAGCGTGCTTTTTGGACATGCGAGTTGGAAATCGCCGTTTATTGCTTACTTCCAGAAATCCCTGACCACCAAGATTTTTCTAAGGGATGTGACAGAGGTTCGTTATCTTAACTTCGCCTTTAAATTTTTTTTTGCTTAGTACGGACGGCATAACTAGGTTCCAATTTGGAGTATCCTATTGTTTGGTGGACCGATATCAATCAACCATGTCAGCGGTGGATTGACTGTAAGCACGAGAGACAGTACGGTCAAGATCAGAGCTTGGCCCCGCATAGGAATATTAGTGAATCACATACGGTTCGTTATACACTAGGATAATGGACTTACGCTGATTGTGCAGCTACTTAGACACCTTTTGGAAGCGAAACTTAGAAAGTGTATAGAAGATGGGACCATGCTCAATGAAGGGTATGATGAACCGACCATTGGCGCAATATTGATGTTACTCAAAAACGATGGAATGTCCAATTAGAATAACATCGCTTAGAGTAGATAGATAGATAATAGAATACACGGGGGCATCAACAAGCTGACAGTAGTGGCTCGAGTATGTAAAATAAAGACGATAGCGTGTGATCATGAGCGCTTGGGGGGCAACATCAAACCAAGTTCACCAGCAACATGAAAGAAGTCACTCTCTCGTTTGCGCTGTTGGAAGGCCCGCGAGCTCCTCGGAACCTCTGCTTTCAAGCCTTCCTTCAGGATCGAGTCTGTATGGGACATTTCCGGCAAGAGACCTAAGCTGCTAGCAATGCGCAGGAAATCTTCGCGCCTCGCAGATTGTTTAGTCTGATTAGACTTTCTTTCGGCCTCCAAGCGTGATTGATCTGATGCTGACTGGGAAGCAACGGAGGATGGAAATTGAATTAAACGGCTTGGTTGGGATTTTGCTTTTGGAGGGCAAGAAATATGACATTGTTCATGGGATACCATGGACCAAGCAGGTTTAACAGGCATATAAACCTCAGGGCATTGGCCAAATATACGTAACACTTTCTCCCATCTTTTTCGCACCCGAGGCATGGTGTTTCCAGAGAAATGATACAGAGAGTTTCCCCCTGCGATCGCACTCAGGAGCTCCTGAACAGTTTGACGAGATTGCGAGAAGTCGATGTCCATTGTCGTCGAGATGGGAGGGTGAAGGTGTTGAGAGATATGGCGCAGAAAAAGTGAAAAGAAAGCAGTATTCACGAGTGTATCTTTGAATGATGGGTTACTAGCGATAATGTGTAGAATGAGGTTGATAAAACAGTCTTGAATACTGAAGCCACTGGTGGGAGATTGCGAAAAAATAGTAGGGGTCTGTCCAAGTGAAAGGCTAGAAGAATATTCCCGATGTTGTGGACTTGGTGCATCCCGAATGTGTACACATGGCTTTTCCAAATTTGTATGCACATACGAGTCATTCAACATTAAATCCACAACATCAGAGAGATCTCGGTATGTATTCTCTGCTAGCACATCTGACAAGGTGTCCCACCACGATCCTTCGCCGGATTTGATGATTTGGACAAGACAGTCAATGGCTAGAATTGACAAGTCATCGTTGGAACTGTAGATAACACCAGTTAAGAGACAATCGACTGCAGGCAACGCACAGAAGGTAACAGAGTTGGACTGACACACATCACCTACAATCAATAACTTACCTAGAGAACCCAAGGATGTCAAAGCAGGCATCGAATATTTCATTGCGTGATTCTCGAGGTAGATTAATTTCAAAGGTGACTGATGTGAGCCTCTTTTGAATGAAGCCGGGGCCCAGATAATTCCACGCTTCCCGACGCATATGAGGAGAGTACCGATATGATAAGATTGACAAAGGCATGCATTGAAGCCCTAGGCGGAACTCGCGACACAACTTTGTCAAAGGGTGACTACTGCATATTGGCTCAATTCGCCATACAATATCCATGACAGACGCAAAGACACCTGGCTCGACCTGACATAATTGCAAGCAGAAATCAAGAAACGAGCGCTCAAGATGCGGTAGTGTTTGCTCTGGGTGTGAAGTATATTTG
This sequence comes from Lentinula aff. lateritia, assembly GCA_027886305.1. Taxonomy (NCBI): domain Eukaryota; kingdom Fungi; phylum Basidiomycota; class Agaricomycetes; order Agaricales; family Omphalotaceae; genus Lentinula; species Lentinula aff. lateritia. Next base: position 10,918 of record MU795321.1, on the reverse strand, counting down.
CCAAATCCTATATACATTTTGGACCCTGGAGATGAGCTACCGTGCAGGCATAATCAGTTACCGTAGTTCAGAACAGGTTCAGAAGGTGTTTACAGGATTTACCATTCTTTCCAAAGTTCTCTCAACAGCATTGTCAATTCGTCCGAAACTTGATGCCATTCTTGTTGCCAAGTCATCAACAATCGCCTCGTCAGCTGAGCAACCTGTTCACGCCCGATCTGGAGAGAAAGTACTTGCAGGGCTCTATGTCTCGAGAAACCGTCATAGGACATGCCAGGCCTAAATGGATTTTGTTCGAGGTGAGCTCGCAGTAGAATGTTTAGTGACAGACCTAGAAACCTCTATGAGAACATTGTAGTCATCGTCGGGGACAAATTCATGATTTCTGTGAGGAAATCTGGTTTGAATATCGAGGAGACGTCGATTCACAATGTGCGCGTCAATTCGACGAACTGCGAAAGAGCCAAGGGAATGAAAGAAATGGGCAGTCGTACTTCCGAGGCCTGCAGGCTGCGAGACAGTTGTGCCCTCACTGGTTGCGGAAGAGTTAGTATATGAGATATGACAAGATGTGAGTAATGGTCGTGGTGAAGGCATGGCGCAAGCACATCCACAGGAATCCACTGCCACATACGCCATATTGACGTGTATCGTACAGCCGAATTTCAATAAGGTGATACATACTATAAACAAACTAGCGGAGTTTATTAACCGTTGTGACATGCAACAACACAGTATAGTACTCAGGATACAGCCATAGAAATTCTGGAGGAGTCAACTTGCCATGAAAGGAAATTGAGAATTGAGTTAGACAGTACGCGATAGCAGTGTTGGTTACAGAAAATCAGGAGTAGGGGAGCATACTGGGCGATTTGATGACCGGTGTCCTGACACTAGGGCGGCGGTATAGTGGTTCTAAGGGATGCGGATCGCATGTAGGTCGAAAATACGAAGGAGGCTGGAAGAGGGGCTTGGGCGTAATAGGGTACGGATATGGCGATTTTGTCTTCTGCGTTTGATGAGTCTTCATCGAGTCCATTGAAGTGGCGGAAGGATACCGATGCCCAACTTGACTCGATAGGTTTAGTTGCCACGTTTTTTCTTCGGAATCAAGAATCATCTCTTCTACGCCTCGCCCAGAATTCTTCCTACCACACATATCTCTCACAAATCCCCACCAGGACTCGAAAAAGACGGTCAAAAGAATCATGCTTGCAATTGACGCGATAACAATCAACCCGACTCCGATTACTTTCCATTCCTTGTCTCCGTGGATAGATAGAGAACTGAGCGAGTTATTATAGTTCGTAGGCGAGGCCGTTGGTTCGAAATACGAAGACACAGTTGACGACGTTAGGGCATTGGCTGTGGTCGCAAGCGAAGTACTAGACGTGATAGGAAGCGGAGGAAGCGTGCCAATTACAGAGTGTGTTTCATCGTCTTCACCACTGGTGGATATTGATGAGCCACTTTGGTGATTCGCTGTTCCGCTAGCGGACAGAGAGGTTCCTGAAGTCACTGTCGGATTCGGTTTTCCTGCATCAGTCTCGATTCTTGAAGTCAAAGATAGCAGACTGCTTTGAGAGCCGGGAGTGGGGCCAAACAGCGGTGAAAACTCGAAACGCCTAGTTTTGAGCGATGCCGAACTTCGATTAAGCGGATGAGGAATAGCAGTTTGTGAGCGGAAAATGAACACAGCGAGAATAAAGAGAGAATAATTTCGCATAGCCCAAGGCACAATATATAACACGGAGAACGTATCTATAAAAACTTTCAAGAAAAAGAGGTCTACCGTCTAGCTAGTCTAGATTCTACAAGTGCATCACACCACGTGACTAACCAATGTGCGATTTGAAATGAGTCCAGTCGGGGCTTTTTCGACACATTTCCTTGAACACTCCACCATCCTTATTCAGAAGCTCCTTCGGTGTGCCGAATTCCGCAATTTGCCCGTCGTCCAATACTAAGATGCGGTCGTAATCGATGATTGTTTTCAGTCTATGCGCAATTGTTATGACGATTGCTCCTCCCAGTTCTTCTCGGATGGTTTTTTGGATCTGAGAACAGGTAACGGACATGAGTGTAGAGCCCAGAATATCCTAAAAGGCACAAACGTTTTCGTCCAGTTGAGCATCGATTTGTGATGTAGCTTCATCCATTATTATGACGTTCGTGCCCCGCAGTATTGCCCTACTAAGTGCCACCAATTGCCTTTCCCCGCCACTCAAGGAACCTTGATTTACGGGCATGTTTAGGAGGGCATTGCCGTCATTTTCCTTGTGGACGATTACAGAGTCTAAGTGGCAGCGTTTCATCACCTTGGTACACTCCTCTAGACTGTGCTCTTCCATGGGATCTAGATTGCTTCGTAACGTCCCAGAAAACAGGGACACGTCTTGACTAACGATTGTCTATACAATACGCACGAAGTTTAGATCCACAATGATAGGGCGGATGGTAATAAAAACCCACAATACGCTTTCTGAGGTCCTCAAGCCCTATCGTCGATATATCTATACCATCAATGCTGTTCGAACCCACAACTCAGAGCTAGAAATGCAACAATGGGTCTATGACCACGTACATAATTCTTCCACCCACTGGTTCAATGATTCTCAATAGAGACATAGCCAAAGTTGATTTCCCTTGATAATTTGGTCAGTATAGGCAGTGCCGGTGAATAGGACCGGTAGCCACTAACCAGAACCTGTTCTCCCAACCTAGTGAGGAGAGGGTGTGATTACATCTTGAGCTCGTGTAGCAGGATTCACAATGCGCTGACTCACCACCCCAATCTTTTCTGAGGGCTCGATGGAAAATGATAGGTTTCGTAGAACAGCAGGGAGGGCCGGTGCATACTTAACGCTCAAATCTTCTACGACTAACTTTCCCGAATTCGATGGCCAAAATGCTGGTGGTCGATGATCCTCGATGATGGCTGGTGCTTCTTGCGGAATGTCGAGGTATTCAATGACTCGTTCTACACTGTTGAAGTCTAGTTCCAACTGAGCAGCCACCCTAAGGGAACGATTAAAAATGATTATATACATTATCTATAGAATCTGTCTTACCTTACGAGCTGCCGGCTAGCTTCAGCGAATACACCAGCTTGAACAATGACGATCGCAGTCGAACCATCTCTAACTTTCATCCATAAAGCGAACAAGGTCGAAAGCAAAACTATAACGGATCCAAGACCTACAATCGTTACTGTGAGAACGCTATACTCATCATATTTTGAAAGAACGAACAGTCATATCTCCAACGCAACCAACAATTTACAAGCCACTAATGGAATCTGAGTGACACATAGTCAAAGACATCATTGATGAAAAGACCTACATAACAATGGTCAAATGACTGGAATTTGTCTACTTTTGCGTAAAAGCTGTTCTGGTAACGTTTCTCCATTCCAAACGCCCGTATGTGCGCAAGACCTCGTAGTAGCTCATCGAAGCCAGCGAAAGCCGGAGACAGTGATATTGATTCCAATCGTCTGAGGTCGCGAGAAGTCCGGATGTAAGGAGGAGCGAGGCGGATGTAAAGCCAAGCTATGAAGAGAGCAAAAGGGGCAAAAGTGGGAATTACGATCAATATGACCAAGAACGAAGCGAGAAAGTTGAGGACGCCAGCAAGGCAGTTTCTTGCAGAATTTTGGAGAGCACCATCGATAGTATTGATATCCGTCGTAAACCTGAAGAATGATTGTACAACTCCTGGTCAAGGAAAGAGAAACATACCGACCTGTTTAAAATTCGACCTGAAGAAAAAGTGAGAAGGTAAATTTTCGTGAGAAAGCAAGACATTTAATGATTGACCTATGGGAGTAGTATCGAGCCATCTACTTGATGCTCGTATAAGCGAGTTCAGAAGTTTCATAAAGAGCTTTCTGGAAGCCTGTAAACTGGCATAATATCCAAGAGCAATGTAGAAAAGTACACAGAAGGCTCCTGCCATTGATATGTAAAAATATACCATCAACCAAGGCTTCACATTATCATCAGGAGAGGGAAAGCTGTCCCAGGGATACTTGATTCTGACAGCCAACGCGGGATGTTTCTCTTGATATGCTTCTCCCCAAGCTGCTAAGAAGACCTGAATTTTTTATTAGACTCATACACAAACTCAAATACACGGTCCAGGTTACCTGGTTTCCTATGTTGATCGCGCGGATCGCAAGCATCAAAAGCAGCGTGAATACCCAGGACGTTATACCAGCAGCTCTAATGTAGGTCAGATATGTTTTGAAGGAGACACGTCCTTCTGCACGAGCTTCAGCTTCGACCAATTTGCCATCTTTCGACTCGAGCGGATATTCCCGGTGCAATTTTGTACTATCTAGCACATCCGCCTCGTTCGCCTGTTCCGGGGCAGGAAGATCGTCATGATTTTCAGTTGTAAAAGGTTTGTCTTCAATTTCAATGACATTCTGCAAAACGTTCTCTTCGATTTCTTGAATTTGACCCTTACGAATAACGCCCCCATGGGACAACTCGACAAGGTAGGACGAAATGGGGAGACAGATTCCGATATGATGAGTGACAAGAATAACGGTTCGACCGCGGACTAGTTCACTTGCGAAACAGTTATTCACCAAATGCTGTGCTGTATGCATATCAACTGCGGCAAGACTACCCAATGTTCAGAGGACAAGGTTCGAGGCATGGGCTGAAACGCTCACGGATCGTCGAGCAGAAGAACTCGAGCTTGTGAATAGAGCGCTCGGGCAAGCGCGATGCGTGCACGCTGTCCGCCTGACAGAGTGATGCCTTTTTCACCGATTTCTGTAAGTACGCATAAGCAGTGTATATGATATGAAGGGGCGGATTGTATGAATTTCATACCAGTCAGATCTCCTGCGTCAAATAGTTCTAGATCCCGTTTTAGAGCACATGCTTCGACAACCGTTTGGTAGCGAGTTTCATCAAATCCAAAGGCTGATCCAAATATGATGTTGTCCCGGATCGTAGCGTGCTCAAGCCCTGCGCAATCAGTAATCATGAATTTATATAACTGAGAGCACTCACAGGGGGTTTGGGCGCAATAGGCCACTTGATGATTTCTTTTGTCCAAATGAACATGGCCCGATAAACACTGCATTTCTGCATCGATCCTTGAACATCAAAAATACGATCTAGACATAATTATTGTAGATCACCTCCTAACAACGCAGCAAGGATAGCACTCTTGCCAGATCCCGTCGCACCGCTGATGAGCGAAACTTTGCCGATTGGAAAGGTGAAATCTAAAGGGCCAAGGCGGAAACCGTCTGGAATATCAGGTCCTTTTTTGGGCTGCCATTCGAAAACGGCTTCGGAAAATCCAACTTCGGGATTTAATCCCGAAGTTGTCGCGACAGAAAAGGCAGACACCCAAGCCGGCACTTCCTCCTCTGCAAGATAGCGCTCTATCCTTTGCATGGATACATAGGCTGTGGACATGTCAATAGGATGCCCATATGAAGACCAGTGAATCTTTCACTGACCATGCAACATTGCGAAAAACTGCCCAGGTAAAGCTGTCATAGGCTCTTGAAGTTGAGTAAATAGCGCTATTGCAGTGAATGCTGTCGATACTGTCAAACGCTCCCCGGCTATTAACGTATAACTTAAGAATGACACTAGAGCCGTGGCGGAGGGCATCCAAGTCCTAGGATAACACAATCGATGATAAATTATTTTCAGATCAAGAATGATTTTACCAAATGAACGAAATTGCTGTGTCGACTATATTTTCCTTCACGCGCCAGCTGAGTTCATTTTCTCTGCAATCCGCGGTCTTGGTGCCCCAATGATACTCTGTATGGTATTGATTGAGTGGCTGCTTCGTGAAGTTAGCATCTGCCTTACCCCACCCATAGAATTTGAGGAAGCGTATGTTTTGAAGAAGTTCGTTTACGATGGACATTCGTACATCCTTGGTTTTCCAGGATTGCCTAGTGACCTTGAAAGCTTGTGAGAAGCGTGTCTATAGAGGTGGTAGTGGTTAATCTTACATAAATATTGTATTTCGCCAAGGGATAGTTGAGAACGTAGGCGATGAGAACGATCAAAACGCCTGAAAGTGCTGTCCAACCCAAAATTCTGATGTGTGATTAGTGCAAGAGGATAGACACAGTGCAACAAATTTACTTGTACAAGAAAATTAACGCAATGACCAGGCGAACAGGAGAAGCGATGATTGCAGAAAATTCCCAAAACCTTTGAGAAACTGCATACGAATCTCCTCTGAATAATAGTTTTGTCGTCAGGCATTATTCTCGGAACGGAATGGACGGACTGCATCAGGTTCACAATCTTTCCTAAATCAGCACTCTTGTTGTCCTCTTCAGCGTCGGTACGTCCAGCCACATCTTGCCGTTTGAGAGCCCTGGTGATTAGATTTAGGTTCAGGGAACGGAACAGACATGGTCAATGTATTACTCACTTGTAATGAATAGCACAGAAAAGTTGACCCCGAGTTCGTTCATAGCATCGCCTTGTGTGCCATTGCTGAATTAGATCTTTTTGAGCGAACGAAAGATGAGCCAGGAAGGTGATGAAAGCCCAGAAGTATGCAGTCTGACGGCTTTCCGGTGTATCATCTGCCAGCACAGACAGAATTTCTTTGAGAGCGTAGGGAGGCACGAATCCTGTAAAGTAGACGAATAAGGCTAAATGCTATCGAACGAAGGAACTAAGGAAATAATAACCAATCACAGCAGTCCATAATTCCAGAGCGACATCAAGTATAAGGTCAAGCGAGTTTGAGACCAGCAAAAATCGAAGTAGAGAGTGCGTCGGATATCTACATCGTACGATAGTGAGCAATCCAAAGAAGACTCAACGCCAGAATTACTGACTTTTCCTGGTACCCGAGATATTTATTGAACAGATTCTTATGTTTGAAGTATGGCGAGAGACTCCAAACATCTCCCTCGTTGAGTGTTCCCTCATTCGCGACAGTAAAAATTGGTTCGACGAAGGAGAACGTCAACCAGGACCACAGCGTGACGTTGTCTTCCGGACAGGTCATATTTACAGACGGAATCTACAGATACAAACTGTTCATCGGTAGCGAAGAAAGCAGAGCTGCATCATAACATACATCATTTTTGCTGGCGATTCTTTCTCCAGGAGGAGTATCTCGTAAAGGAAGCGTTCCAGCTACCCACAAAAACAAAACGGGTATGACCAGATTGAGCGAACCGATCCATAGGGAAACCTCAGGGGTGCGAAAACAAAGGTTGAAGAAGGAAACGAAGATATGGAGAGATGCGAACAGAATTAGCAGGTATGGCGGAGTGGCTGGTTTCTTGAATAAAACCCTCATAGACGCATAACACTATATCAAAATTCAATGCATAGGTTGATGCGGGAAAGTCGAGATCCCGCACCCAAGTTATGGAAATCAGGAGAGCCTTGATCATGGTACTCGTCCCATCGTCGTTGACACACGTGTACACGAGGTAACCTAGCCAGCCGCTGGACTGGAGGATACCCAAAACGCACAGAAGTACGAGTTTAACTTGTGGTTTGGGAAGAGGTTTCCCGGCGGGCTCATCGAAATCATCAAGTGTCAAAAAGTTCTGGAAGGGCGAGGAGATACGTTTCCAGAGAAGCTTAAATGTGCTTGGAATAACGGCACGAAAGACAGATACGATGTCGTAGACAATTGTAAAGAGGATTATAGAACTGGGAGCTATAACATCGATATGGTATTGAGAGGACATCTGGAGGGTCCCCGATAACCTGCTAATTGATTACAAGAGATGTTGTTAGACAGAATGGAGAGGTGGTGAAGGAGCAGACACACCTTCCGTCCGGGTCCCAGCAAGTCGCAGCGCACCAGTTCACTAGCGGATACAAAGAGAAAGGGTCAGCAAGTGACAGAAAACAACGGAGTCTGTTTTGTATCAGTAAACCCGGTATGTGATCTCATGAAGACATGAGAGCAAGGCTCAAAAGTTTTCGTATAATAGGGAACCACAATCATCATGTCGTCTCGAAGAAACGATGCTTACCGTCGGTTCAGAGGTGCGCACCCTGCGAGCTGTTAACGGAAGAGAAGTGTGAAGCGTGAGAAGATAATTGCTAACACTATTCCATTGCCAATCGCATTCCCTTTTTTTTTCTCGCATTCCATTTTCCAACATCCGCTTTTCCTCTAAAAAATGTATACTGATAATACAACATACAATCTTGATCTAGACAACGAAAAAGTACACCAAAAGACTGTTTATCACACTAAAGCCTGCTGATCGATCCTGCTTGCGTTCGCCGACTCCTTATGCAAAGCGAACTTTTTCCCCAGGACGACCTTCGGAAAGAAGAACAACAGCCTGAAGCAAATCACAGTGAGTCAGAAAGCCATCGCGGTACTAGTCACTAAGAATTACTCACGTATTTTCCACTGATCTTCCAACCAGGTTCTTCATTGTCCAGCTTTTCAGCAGTCTCGTCACCCTCGTCACCCAGACCAACTACTACATCGCTCTTGATTGTCCTCAAGCTCGCGATCTTGGGTGCTCCAGCGCTGTTCGCCATCGGTCCAATGGCCACCTCAAAAGGCGTCGAAGCAGGCGCAGCGCAATCATACGTCAACTTTCGGTGGTTCAAATCACCTTTGAAGAAGACAAGATCGGATCGCGAGAGGTGAAGGAAGAGATCAGGAGCTTCCGAGTGAAGATCCCAGAAAGTGTAGCCGGTGCACCAAAATGGATGTTGCTCATAGACCCATTTGCCTTCTTTCTCATATCGCTGGAACCAAGTTTGACAAGTAGATTGCCATTGAGAAATAGTCTCTTACCTTCCACCTAGCTCCGAGGCGTCGCAGCGACTCCAACTCGACATCACTAGCTTGAGGGAATAATTGTCCATAGACCATCGTGTTCAACAGCCACTCCCAGTCTTTCTTGGTGACATCTGAAACAAACCATGGATAACGCTTCCCGTGGAAATGGATTTCTGTTGCAAGACCGCTTTGGACAAGGAAATCAGCTGCATAAGATCCATCAGGAAGGGTGAAAAAACAAAGAAAGAGATTTGTTTACCGTAAACCATGTCACAATACAGCTCAAACCCAGCGTTATCCAGTACAAAGTCGATGCGTCCATGCGTTTTCTCTCGGAGCTCTTTGACGGTATCCCATAGTTTTCCCAGGTGGTTTCCAAGGATGTTCTTCTCCGTCGCGGCGAGATGAGCACCTCCAGTAGATTGAAGGGCCTTGATCTGCTCTTCGGTCATGTTGATGAGCAGCGAAAGATCAGTCGAATTACCCCATAGACAGACTGAAATAACATGGTCAGCCACACTGCTTCAACGATATTGCATGACGTACCTTGGGTGAGCTCAAGGAACATCAATCGTTCAGCTTCGAGCTTTTCATCCGCGGAAAGCTTATCAGCGATGGCGAAGGGCTCAGCAAAGCGCAGGGATAACTCGAAAACAGCGTCGGATGAACGGGAAAAGGTGTCGCACTAAGGGTCAATGTTATCAAATAGAAAGAAAGTGAACATAATGGGCAGAAGGAACCTTTTGACGGTAGAAAACATCGTAGTCAGACCAGAACTTGGAAATACTGAAACACTCCCTAAGGCGACGATACTTGTATGCTTCTGCGAACAACCAAGGCGCATTCATGAAGTCCTTGCCTAAAAGTATGTGTCAGACGGGATACCTGTCGTTTAATCTAACAGTACATGCCTTGGAAGTACTTTGCGATTTCCTTGTTCCACAACGCCACATCAGCCTCGTTGTCATCGAGGATAGGACGCAACTTTGCGTTTCCACTTAGATCGGTCATAAGTCTCTCCATGCGTTCGATGCATTGTACAAGATCGATGACCTTGTCTTCGGATGATTGCTCATTGAGAGTACGAGTAGTATCATCGATGGCTTTGCCGAGGATGGTTGGTAGACGTGATTGCATAGTTGCATGGGCGAAGGAATATTCATGGTACCCTCGGAATGCAGGCCATGGTGGGTTGTTAGGGTCGATCTAGCATATACTCAGCTGAAATGTATCCTGCATATGATGGACGCTCACTCTGGTTGGGGTCCTCGGCCATGGTGCTTTAATGTTCTTCTTACTAGGCAGATGGCCAAGCGAAAGAGTGACTCGGGAAGGAGCTTCAGCGCCAGTGGACATTTCGAAGCTGGAAGATTGTAGGTTGTGGCGAAATGGATAACACAAAGGAAGAAAAGGACGTACAATTATGAGCTTGGTATAGAAAGAAATCAGGGGATGATGGAAGCTGTGGACACTAGTTGGAGATCTCGGAGCTACATACATATATTATTTATATTCGACGCGATTTACATCACGCGAATAGACGTCACTTATATTTTCGACGTAGAATTAGACTTGCCAAGTACCGGTGACTGTAAATCCCTGCTCCAGTGCAGCTGTTCTGGCCAGGAGACTGTTATTATGGTTGAACTCCAAGTTTAACGTTACAGTGTGATATCTATCTGTATGTACCACCGCTTTATACGAGCCAATCCGTGCAATGGAGCACATTGCTGTATACCTCACATTTCCATATCGGGCATCTGCACCTCATATCAAGGCACTGAAGGCTACTGAATGATCATGCCAGGACGTACTGCCAGTGCGCGCCTCGAGCTTCTATCGGAGAGATAGAGAAACCTGGAGAAACATCGGTTGCTCTTCTTGGACTTCGAACATATTCAAATTCCTTATCGAAGAAACCCTCAAGGCGGCGGATATCAGCAGCCACAAGTTCCCTATCTCACATGAGTGAAAGAGGTCAAAAAAACAAGTTGCCGATGTGTTCGCGGTGACGTAGAGTCACGCGCAAATCAAATTTGGAAGGTTGCGCGTCACACTGCGGGGATGAGCCCATTTTCTCACCATGAAAAGGCTGAAATTATTGTGGGCTTTTGTACAAAATTCTCCAGATATACACATAGAGAAT
>MU795320.1:0-29736 GCA_027886305.1 Lentinula aff. lateritia | reverse complement strand
TCCTATATTGACGTTCTAGCGAGTACAACTCCTACTACGCAATATCGTACGGTCCCGCACTCTTCCTTAACCTCCCTACGCCTTAGGGACCTCCCCGGACCTCCTAGGAACCCCTTCAAGGGTCACCACCACTTCGTTCTAGCTACTACTAGGTCGTTCCCGTCCTCGGTCGCGGTTCTCGTAGCTCCCTTCGAGCTCCAGCCTGCTCTTAGCACGCTACAACATAAACCTCCACATACCAAAACCTTCCCTAAGACCTATTTTGACCCAGGTCTTACAGGAACCTTTGCCGTCGGTTTCACCGACAATTCTGGAAACCCCTCCTGGGGATTCACTTTGCTCTCGTTCTTGCTCCTGCTCTCAGTCAACACGGGCCAAGCCCCTCTCGTCCAAATTCCCCTTTGAACCCATCTATTCTTATCCTACGGTCTCTCAATTCGCTGCTCAACTGGAAATCCCCGAGGTCGACATTGCACTTGTTAGTGCTGCAGTCTTGAATAGGGCTTGCAAGGACGCTGGTATGGAACCCATTCTCCTTTGTGCCATTCACTCAGAGGTCACGGCCCGCGCCGCCGACCGCTCCTCCACTGCTCCTACTGTCCCTCCACTACATCATTCTATCCCAGAAGAGTACGCCGAGTTTGCAGACGTCTTTGACGAGATCGCTGCAGATGCACTACCAGAACATTGTCATATGCATGCAATTCACCCCATATGCTCCCGGCCCGACCCGGAGCTGCCGGACTTCGGAATAATAACCTTGTGACTTATTTATTATTCTGAGCTTTCATCGAGGTCTTGTGACTGTATTTGGGATGTATATAAGCTAGGATACTTTGTACGTTGTAGTCAAGCTTGAAATCAAGTGTACCACCTTATCCCACTCTTTAATATCTCCTTTACCCTTTGCTTCCCAGCTGTTCCGAGCTCCCGGATCACAGGAACTCTATATAGGCTGCTCATACCAACATTGTACTCTTGCCATTATATTCCCGGGGACACAACAGTATGTGAAGGGTGTTGCTAATAGCTTCACCGATGTCCCACTCCCAGTGTGCACTACAGGCCAATACTCAGCTCCAGTCCTCGGAATTATCCCGGGCCATTTCCGGCCCATATCCGACCTCGGAACCTCTATAGCTGTTGACCTGTAGGCACGGTCTTGTCAAACATAGACCCTACAATTTGAAGATTGACTTGGAAGAAGGCACTTCGCCGCCTCTCGGCCGTATTTACCCTTTATCTGAAAAGGAGCTTGTAGCCCAGCCCTCAAAGATTTTATTGACAAACAGCTGGCTACTGGCACTATCACCCCATCTTCCTCTCCTCACAGTGCTCCGGTCCTTTTTGTTCCGAAGAAAGACGGCAAACTTCGCCTCTGCGTCGACTTCCGTGGACTCAATTGTATTACCAAGAAGGATCACTACCCACTTCCACTCATTTCAGATCTTCTCGATGCTCCGAAACGAGCTAAAATATACACCAAATTGGATCTCGCTCACGCTTATCATCTAGTCAGAATCGCAGAAGGTGATGAATGGAAAACTACCTTCCGGACCCGATACGGCTCCTATGAATGGAAAGTTATGCCGTTAGGCCTTACGAACGCCCCTGCGGCGTTCCAGCGGTTTGTTAACAACATCTTCTCTGACATGCTCAATGTTTGTGTCATCGTATATCTTGACGACATTCTAATCTACTCTGATACACCAGAAGAACACCAAGAACACGTCAAGGAAGTTCTTTGGCAACTTCGCCATCATCGGCTTTACGCCAATCCCGAGAAGTGCGAATTCAATATGGATACTGTTGAGTATTTGGGTTATATTCTTTCTCCCGACGGATTGACTATGTCCAAGGAGAAAGTTCAGACAGTTCTAGAGTGGCCGGTCCTGAGGAAGGTTAAGGACATTCAGTCCTTCCTGGGTTTTGCAAACTTCTATCGTCATTTTATTTATAATTATAGTGACATCGTTGTGCCAATGACTCGGCTTACCCGGAAAGGTGCACCTTGGATCTGGGACAGCAGCTGTCAAGAGGCCTTCGAAAATCTCAAAATTGCTTTTACTTCTGCGCCGATACTGGCACATTGGGAGCCGAATCGCCCACTTATCGTGGAGACTGACGCTTCTGACTATGCCATTGCGGTGATTCTTTCCATCCAATATGCTGACGGTGAAATTCATCCTCTAGCCTTCCTCTCCAGAATGCTTCATGCTGCTGAACTCAATTACGATACTCACGACAAAGAGCTACTGGCCATCTTCGAGGCCTTCAAAGCTTGGCGTCATTATCTGGAAGGCTCAGGTGATCCGGTCGACGTCGTTACCGATCACAAAAATCTTGAGTATTTCTCTACTACCAAGGTTCTCACCCGCCGACAGGTCCGATGGTCAGAATTTCTACATCAATTTAATATGGTCATTTGCTTCTGACCGGGGAAACTGGGCGAGAAACCCAACTCAATAACTAGACGCTGGGACGTCTACCCTAAAGAGGGGGATATCGGCTATGCCCAAGTGAACCCTCATAACTTTTGTCCTATCTTTACTAACGAACAACTCACTGCGTCTCTTCGAGCTACCTTCCTAGAAGGCCCGGCTTTACGAGCCTCGATCATCATGGATATCGAAGCCCTACACCAGGCCATCATCCTCGCCCTTCCGGCCGACCCGAGCTCCGTTGTTGGTTTGGAACTTGCCAAAGATCCTTCCAATAAACGTTGGAGCTTAGGTGGTGACAAGTTACTACACCTTGACGACTGTATTTATGTTCCGAATCATGGCGACCTTTGCCTTCAAGTCCTCCACTACCTTCATGATCACCCACTCTCTGGCCATTTCGGCCAGAACCACACTCTGAAAGCTGTACGTCGTCAATACACCTGGCCCAAGGTCGGAGACTTTGTTCGTGACTATGTTACTTCTTGTACCATTTGTGGTCGCAACAAGCCTCGCCGCCATCGGCCTTACGGCTTGCTGAAACCTCTGCCAGTTCCGGTCCGGCCATGGGACTCAATCTCCATGGACTTCATTGAGCAACTGCCAATGTCGAATGGTTATACAGCTATACTGGTCGTCGTGGATCAATCTTCCAAGCAAGCTATTTTCATTCCAACTTTCGACACTATCACTTCTGAACAACTAGCTGAGCTTTTTGTTATTCATGTCTTCTCTAAGCATGGTGTTCCTAATCATGTTACTTCTGATCGTGGTTCCAAATTTGTTTCGGCGTTTTTCCGGGCTCTCGGTGAAGCGCTCTCCATGGAACTTCACTATACCTCTGGATATCATCCGGAAGCCGATGGGCAGACCGAGCGTGTCAACCAAACTCTCGAACAGTACATCAGGATCTATTGCTCCTACCAACAAGATGACTGGTCGCCTTTACTTCCGATCGCTGAGTTCGCCTATAACAACACTCCCAATGCTTCCACAGGTATTACTCCATTCTTTGCTAACAAAGGATACCACCCAAATATCACTGTTCGGCCCGAGGTCGACATGAAGTCTGATCTAGCCAGAGACTTCGTCATTAACCTCGATGAACTCCACGCATTCCTTCAAGAGGAAATCCTTCTAGCTCAAACTCGTTACAAGGAACAAGCTGACAGGAAAAGAATCTCGCACCCGGAGTTCCCGATCAGCTCCGAAGTATTTGTTCTTGCTAAGCATATTCGATCTACTCGTCCTACTGAAAAATTCTCTGAAAAATATCTTGGTCCTTTCAAGGTCATCAGTTGACCTGGTACTTTGTCTTATGAGCTCAAGCTCCCGGACTATCTTCACCGCATCCACCTGGTTTTCCATGTTTCACAGCTGGAGCCGGTTACGCCGAACCCGTTCCTGAATCGTACTCAATCTCCTCCACCTCCAATCGAGGTAGATGGTGAAGAAGAGTACAACATTGACGAAATCCTGGACTCCAAGTTGGACAGAAGGTATAAGCGTTGTCCCCTACGTTATTATATTCGGTGGGCCGGTTACGAAGGTACCGATGATGAATCCTCCTGGGTTGCTGCTGATGATGAATTACACACTGATGAACTGGTACTGGCATTCCACGCTCGCTACCCTCACAAACCTGGACCTTGATCTCAAATAATAATCACTTCCTTTTCCAAAAAATTCCTTCACACCGACTTCGCCGTGCTCCACCAAAGCTTACTTCGTGCGTTTAGAGGGTAAAGACGATGATAGCAAATTGAGTGTTTACTCTCTCTCTCTCTCTTACTGCTTACTCTCTCCTTCATATTGTGTTTCTCACTTGGTATTACTGATTAACTTGTTTCATTTTAATTATATTCATTCACACTTATAACTACTTCCACTTTTAACTAATTAAACTCTTTGCCGCTCCGTGGCCCGTTTATTTTCAGTTTCAAGATGCAATAATATTGTTCATATACAAAAAACCAAAAAATATATATAGCAGGGCATTTAGGAAGAAGAGCTACAAAAAGAGGCCGAAGGCCAATGTCCGATGTCCGTCCCCTACTCCGCCCTCTCCTTTCCCTTCTCCGATTGCGCCTCAGTCGGCGCTGTCTCCTTCTCTACCATCCCTTCCTCCTATCCTTCTCCATCTTCCTCCTCTCCCTTCTCCTTCTCCCCCACTTTCTTCTCCTTCTCTTCCTCGTCCTCTTCGTCGCTGTTCTCTACTATCCTCCTCCGCTTCAAGCTCCTCGGCCGTTCAGATATGACCCTCAAAGGACCCGGAGTCGCCGATACCGCACCCGTCGAGCCCAGCCTGGTGTCAATTGCTATCAGGCGGGAGTGGTCTTCATCCTGCCTGCGTAGGAGTGGTCGTAGATATTGGTGAGACCTTGAGGCAGACTCCCTCAAGGCCCGATTGTCCGCAAGGACCTGTGCCATCTGGCTTTCAAGTACGGCCAGCCGTTCGCCGCTCGGACTTGCACCTCCTTCCCTCTTGACGGTATATGGACGACCCGAGTACGAACATCGTACTTTAGAGTCGTGGCAGGGTTGGCAGATGACGCTACTCCGCTTGCCAGCCTGCTTCAGGCAAGGGATTTTCTTCACCTTGCATCGTTCGCAAGGCTCCCGGTCTTCTTCATCATCATCGTCGTTGTCGCCATCATCGCCATCATCGGGGTCCTCACCAATGGGCTGGAAAGAAACATGTTGGTAAAACACTTCATGATAGGAAAAGAAGATGCACCTGAGCTCTGGCCTTACCCTTGCTCTTCACTCTTGGAATCTCCACTACCGGCTTCCTCGGTGAAAAGGAAGCCTCACCAGTGGAGGTTCCCCCTTGACTTCTGGCTGTTGCAGCCCCCGCCAATTTTCTCCTCCACTCGACGACCCCGTCCTCCTGCTCTTGAGCCCTCATGGCCCGATCGCGAGCATCCTGGGCTGCTTGGTGTCTAGCCGTTGCCGCCTGTGCTGCCGCCTTTTTCTTCCTCTCTGCTTCCTCCACCGCCTTCCTGGCAGCTGCCTCCTCCTTTGCTTTCTTCTTAGCAGCCTCCACTGCCTTCTGCGCCTTTACCCTTTCGACTCTCGCTAGAGCCTCCCTCATGATAATATCCTCCTCCTCGTCGATAGTGGCGCCGGGACTCAGGGGATTGGCGGGGCAGGATGAAGTACTAGCAGTAGGTTGGGTGGTAGTGGTTGTTCGGCTGGTCGTCATTTTTGGTAGACTTAGAAAAACTTCGAGGAAAAGTTAGGCCCATAGCAGTAAAACCCTGGCCCTTTTATATGGACAAAATGGCGCACGGACCAGCTAAAATTTTCCTTCAAATTGTACTCGGCTTACGGTGGACCAGCGAAATTTTTCCTGATGACTAAAGGATAAATTCCCAATGCTGACGGCTTTTCAAAATTTTCTCTGGTGACTAATAGCAATTCCCGATGCTAACGGCTTTCGAGGGCTCAAGCCTAAGAGGGGGATACTGTCAAGTCCATGCCTCGGGGCCCCATTCCGCCGCTTGGTATTCCGAAGATCTACCTTTTATTGTAATCTCTTTCTTATTGTTCTTTCTCGCTACACATACCCTTTCATTCTAGTCTCTCCTTATTGTCTTTTACTCTACCCTGCAGGTACTACTCGTATAGCTCCTAGTAGTTAGTCTAGCGCTCCGCACTGATGCGCCGATCCGTAGATATAAATACTGCCTGTATGCTACTGTAGTTCCTCAGTTTAGTTATCGACTTAGATTCCCTTTCCAACTTAGTCCACCTCTTAAGTCTTCAGGCTCACTACCTCGAAGCACTCTCTACTACAACCTTAGGACTTATAAGTTCTCTGGTTTGCTCCTCGTCACCGGCGTTACCGCCGCTCCGACTTGGCTGCTTCTAGTTTCTCTCTTCACTACTCTCTATCTCCGGGGACTAGTGGCATAATGGCGGCATTGTTAATAACTTCACTACTGTCCCACTCGACCTTCCGCTCTTAGACACCTTGTGGCCTCTGGCACGGTTACACGGTGTACATGATCTTGACAGATGGGGATGGAACCAATGTTGGTAGAGGTCTTGGTGGTTGTGCAACTAGTGGACATGAAAGGACTTGGAAAATTTGAGATGGGTCCTAAGGCAAAAATCGCCAGACTTCATACAATAAAAGCTGCGCACGGACCATGGAAAACATGTGCACTGGACCAAGAATTTCGGGTTATTGGATGACGCAATTGCAAGTCACCTATGCATACATTTACTGACACTTGTCATGATCAATATGTTACATCTATGCTGTTGTACATGCCACTTACCTACTAAGTTACTCATATCTTGTTATAAGGTATAACCCATTTAGTATAAGTACTGTAGATGTTCCTCTGTAACAATAAGTGTCTTCAATAAGAGTTTTCTGTCTCTTCACTTCACATCCTTACCACCAACACTCAGTGAGTATAGATACATCATCTATCATTATTGTTACTGCTGTTTTGATGTAGCCAAAAACACAGGTTTTGCAGATGCAAGAGAGAGCTACATAGCATTATCTATGGGTTCTAAGACTTCAGTCCATTGATCTGCAAAACCTGTATTTTGGACTCAATGTCTGAGAGCAACTGAAAAGGCTTCTCAGCCAAGAGTAAGTTGAAAATACTGCTCTTGGTGTGCTTTGCATACTAAAGGCCAGTACAGTTCCCTTGCTTTGGAAGACATACAGGATTTGAAAATGCAACATGTTTTACAAATTGTCCCTGTAACTTTAACACCCATTAGTCATCACTTTGCTCCTCCACACTGATTAATAGCTATAGCTTTGAATTGCCTCAAGTGACAGTTGGATCCAGATTCCTTAGTATCATCTTCAATTTTGAACAGGCAGTCCAGAGCCATTGATGCCACTGAGATACTCAATAGGATACTGAAAATCACCATGAGCATTTTCATCCATTGTCAGAGTTGTGATATGTACATTGCATAACTTTCTCCAGACATTGAATCCAGGCATTTCAAACTGAGGATATCCACTGTATCATTTCATATATGTACAACATACCACAGTGTCAGATACTTTGAGGATAAGCACACTATTAACAACAAATGTCAATGTTATTAATCTGATCAATGCTCATTGAGTTCATCTTAAAACACACATGTACAGTATAGAGGCTACACTGTGCCACTTTGCAGCAGATATTGTGGGCACTCTGTGCTGCCGCTCTGCAGCAGGATCCTAGAGCTGCTTATGTCAAATTACTTGAGCGCCTAACCCATCGCTTTTTAGTATATAGGATAGGATGTCAGTGTACACTGAGCATAGACTAAGATAACACATGACCGTATTAGTGACGTGTGAACAGCATAGCCGCGTTCAACAGTTATATGAAGGTCTGGCTGTGTAAATAATTTTACAGCGTGTTCAGAAAATGATGACAATCACGATTTTTTTTTGAGCCCATAAAATAAAATACAATCAAAAGGTACGCGTCGGCTACCGAGGAAAATTTGCCCAAACATAAGAAATTGATGTTGCACTGAATGCTGTTGATTGCTATCCCATACTTAATGGCTATAATACAAGTAGAGATTGCTCCTAAAGCTCCAGAAACAGTCCCCAGGATGAGCTGAAGTGTAAGACACCCTACACCCCTCCTGGACCTTTGTGCTATCATTGCAGATACCCTGCTCAGCATCTTTCCCTGGCTGATCAGGTAGAAATCTTAATATATACAAATGCACGGTATCCGACGCGTAAGCTTGGGTACCTTTTTATTTTATTTTATTTTTCGAGTAGAAAAAAAAATGGCGTCTGTCATCATTTTCCGAACACGCTGTAACGCAAACAAAGATCAACAGTGGCCCAGGACAGAAACAACCTGGGGTTCAGAATCATTGTAAACTCCAACTTGCCATGATCAGTTGTCATGGACACATTGACAGAGCTGGTCTACAGCAATCTTGCTATGTTGGTAAAACTTTCATTATATTCTGATTTGCCGGTTCAACGAACTCGAACACCTGATATTCTTTCATCAGTTACCTTCAAATAGATGTGTACTCGCGTCATACAATCCGGGCTGAACCTTGCTGAACGTCTCTTCCAATGGTGCTCTCACTCACTTATGCAACGGTCATTCGCTGCGGATCAGCAAACATTAAAAAATCGGGCATATCTTGGAAGGGATGGAAGGAACGGTGGATCGTTCTTAAGTCAAATTTCCTGCTCGTGTACAAGAATGTGAGTTGTAGCTGTATATCGTTCATGTCAAAATTTGCAATGAAGATCTTCTCTCCAGGCGGACGAACACCAGTTTATCTTCAGATTATCTCTCGCTTCGATTAAAGGAATCTATGTCAATGACTATTCCGTGGACCGCCCTCGCTGCTTACACCTGACAATGCGGGGAGGTACTCAGTATTTTCTACAATTCGGAAGCGATAAGGAGTGCGATGGATGGTATGACGACATCTACCGAATGAGTCCTCTGGCTCCCGTTTTGATGATAGCTGAGGAACTGCCTGATGTGGAAGAGATTGTTGACTATTATTTTGTGAGGAATTCTCGAACTATATCGAAAGTTTTGTTAAATATTACATGCCTAGATTGATCATACGTCTTCTCCTTCAGATGCGGGCTCCAGCTTGCCGAGTGCCTTCGAAAATACCATTGACCCTCTTGTTCGACAACCACGTCCCCTTTCGAATCTCCAAATATCTTCTACACCAAATCTCCTAAATCTCGTCGACTCTAGAAAAGATACGACAAACACCATGAACCCAGTGAGGCTGTCTGCTCTTTTGGGGTTGGCCATCTTGCTGACCAGTACCAGATGGATGCGTTTCAGATGACTGATAATGATCGCTCTCTTCTAAGGAAAGCAATATCATTCCTATGCTCTTGCATGGAACCGCGTCTTCGCCGCCGCAGTGATCCTGGAGGGGAGAAACCTTTCGACCTAGTCGAGATTCGCCTTCGCGTTCTCCTAAGGGTGATGAGCAAATGGACCAGGCAATATGACTTACAAGTTGACTACGACACGATTCTTGCTCTATCGGAAGCCCTCAAAGATGGGTACGTTCTTTGCCAGTAGGTTATTCCGAGTCTGCATCAGCACGGGAAATCTCTGATTCGCTACTAAGGACGCTTAACGCTATTGGCCGTAGCCCTTTAATTCGTCCCAATGACAGGGACAATGTCAATCTCGCCAAATTTCTATCAGGCTGTCGTGACCTCGGCATACCAAGAGAAGAGCTTTTTTCTTCTGGAGACCTGACAGACATCACAGTCGATTCCTCCATTCGAGTCGCAAAGACAATTCTCACACTCGCAAATTTGACCGAATCAGAGGATCGAATAAAGACCGGTGAATCTCTAGTACAATTTTCGAAATTTGCCTTGCCTTCCTTCGCAACAAATGACGATTTCATCGCCTCGAGGATCAAAAAGAAAACCTTGAGATACGACACGGTACAGAGAGATGAACATGTAGGCTTTTCTTCAGTCTTCAGGTTAAACATATTTTCAGTTATTTATACATAGATCTTGAAGGTACTGTACATAGTTCTAACATGATCTCAAAATCATCACGGTGATTCACCCGAACTCTCTTCTCCAAGGTCTATAAGGTGCAGTCGAAATTATCGAACATCAGGTTCTGAGCAAACAGACTTATGGGGACTAAATGAAGAACGTAGCTTCCCTCCTGAGAAAAGAAGTCAGGTTCCAGAACCAAAGGTGTGAGATTCGATCGATTGAAAGATGGCATTCTCATTGTAGATGTTCAGATTGGAAGACAACTTGATGCAACTCATAGACTTCATGTCCTCCCTAGATACAATATCTAGCCTCGTTCAGAGCCGACAGTTTCGAATCAGATTATTGCAAGTGAGTCACTTTTTCTCTTTCTATAGTCTGTACATGTTGAGCGTCCATTTCGAGTTCTCCATTTTTTCAGTATCTGATCATGGCCTATTACGCGAGGCTCTCATGAAGGACGAAGTCGAGATTGCTAAGCTTTTCCGTGCCGTGGTGTTTTCGGTTGAGTATAAACAGACTGTGGCGGATTTACAAGGCAAAGATGCTCAAGATTGTGTTGATATAATGCAAGAGGTAGAATATATCCTTGATCCAGACAGAGTCACCCACCCATTTGATCAGATTCTAGATAGACGCTCTTTGAAAATGGACGACCATAATACATTCTATCATGATGTGCAACGCCTAATGGTCAAACTTTCTGAACAATCCGATACCATACCCACCTCTCTTTTCATTAGGGGTGTATGTCGACAAAGCACCCACGCATGTGGAGGTGGAACATTTGCCGACATATATCGCGCCACTTATATGGACCAGGACGTCGCATTAAAACGCATCAGAGTATTTCAGGGCGATATCACCGGGAAGCGTAAAGCTCAGCGGGTGCGTCTGCCCTCATAGTAAATGATAACGTCTCACATACTATCTCTATATTGACAGCACTTCTGTCGAGAAGCCTTATTATGGCAGAAGCTTCGACATCCATTTGTCCTACCTTTTTGCGGAGTTGACTCTGAGAGTTTCCCATCATATCTTTGCATGGTGTCGCCGTGGATGCGACATGGAACTATTTTGAATCATCTTCACGAATATGGACATGTTAATGTTGAGCAGAAAGTAAGCCACAATATTCTGTGTTTCCTGCGTCTACGTATTCATCAATGTTTCACAGCTTTTTGAGGTGGCTCAAGGCCTAGCGTATCTACACTCACAGCGTATTGTCCATGGGGATCTTCGTGGGGTATGCAATCAAATTTTTATCAAATTCCATATTTTGACTTTAGAGTCACAGTCCAATATCCTCGTCAACGATGATTGGCACGCATGTCTTGCAGATTTCGGTCTTGCCGTTTTTGAGGATGCAACGGCAGCGACCCCTTCTCATCAGGCTGGATCAGTGAGATGGATGGCTCCGGAGCTTCATCATCCGCAAGCCTTTGAGTTGGACCATTTTCGACGAACTTTTGCCAGCGATGTGTATTCATTTGCTTGCGTCTGCATCGAGGTTTGTCCGATGAAATCCATTGAAATTGGTCACTTTCTGAATTCAACGACCACTTTCCGCAGCTTTTCACAGGGAAACCTCCGTTTGCTCATATTCCTCATGACCCCGCTGTTATGCTACGTGTCATGGCCGAAGAACGGCCTGAACGATCGACAGATCCCTTCGGTAGAATTATGCCGGATCGTCTTTGGGACATAATTCAGGTATGCTGGAGTCACAACCCGTTGGATCGATCAAGTATGACCCAGGTGGTCGAGTTGATGATGAATGCCAATACTGATTTTCGGATGGAAATTATTCCGGTAATTACACGTTCATCTTTATCTGAGCTGCTTCCTAGCTTTCAATAGGATTCTCCGATGGAGACTCTGGACTGGGATATATCTTTACACAATCCTAGTGGCTCGACTTTGGTGAGGAGACGTAAACTGGGTAGTCGAAGTGTAGCTGTCCGTCGACCTTTTGGAGTTCATACAGGCCACAAAACAAGTCGGTCAAGTTAAATCAATTCCGTAGTGGTATCACGATTCTGTACAATCAATATAATTCACCTCTCTCAGCGGATGTTCATGGGAAGGTCAAATCAAATCATCCCCAACCGTTTACGTTTCCCAGGGTTCGAACTAGCGAACCCCTGCGGGGCTCAAAGCACCTTGCTTGCCTCTCGTAAGCCCTTTGGGAAGGAAGGAAAGAACTGACATGGTCCCATTGTTAGAATTAGTTAGACAATGGATGGCACTTGAATGATTGACAACTCTTGCTGGAAGTGACTTATGAGATGTAGAAATCCAGTAGCAGTTATCAAAAGTAAGTAGTACATATTTCAGATGAACTGGTACTAAGTAAAAGGAAGAACTGTTGAATAACTTGGAGGAGATGTTAACGTTGAAGAGTTTATGTCCTGAACTTTACAAATGTAGCGGTAATATAGTACAGACACAACCGTACAGATCAGACAGCGCTTAACGTGTGAAAAAAATGCACGGGCGCTCGGTAAAGACAGGGTGGCAAAGGACCTAGCAAGCAAGGTGAATTCATATTACATAATAATACAGAAGGTACACTGCCACATGTTATTTTCAACGTACAATGAGAACAATTCAGTGATAGCCGGCGGGCCGCCGGTCTTCGTTGAACGCGTTCACCTCCCTCGTTCAACGTTGTTCACAGGCAGCACTTCTTTCACACATTGTGGACCTCTGCTGTTACCACAACGTCAGAACCATGGAAAATTCATCTCGCGACACCTTCGTGACTCCTCGTTTGTCGCAGAAGCGACAATTATCTTCGTCATCACCACCTTCTGCTCGTACAACCCTTTCCAGACTTCATTCCCATTCCCGCAGCCTCGATTTGCAGCATGATACTGCCCTTCGCTCCAGCAAGGCCAGTCCATCTTTTTCGACACCAGAAACAGTGATCAATCGCTCCAACAAAACGTCTCGCATAATGTCTAGCGTGAGGAAGTCACTCTTCAGTTCTCATCCCGCTGCCCAGAATTCGAAGAAGCAGTTGCCTGTCGACTCTGTGCGTATGCCTGAGGTCTCTCTATGATTTCTACATTTTTACTAAACTTTTGCTTAGGGAAATGCTATGAGCATCTATTCTACTCCTGCAGAGCGGACTATTCAGCATTCTACAGGACTTAAGCGACAGGATCCTTATGCGCTTCCTCCATCTATTGAGCAGATATCCATGGGTCTTCACATATCTCGAACACCCCATCTTCGTCCTCCACCCGTATCAAACAATCTCTTCTCGGGAGGCCATCCCCCTATTCCTCTACCCCCTCCTCCTTCTCGCTCTGCGATGAAAAAACCTGGCAAACCAAATTCATTACCACCTTCACTCGATCCTCATTCAGTCTCATCCACGACCATTGCCTCTTCTAATCTTCCTCTTACTCCGCGATCCAATCGCTCACTGCTCTACCTCAAGTTACGCATGTCGCGTCTATTGCCCTCTAACCAATCTTCTTCCATGCCACCCTCGACATTACCATCACCTACTGCATCTTCACAAGATACTGCGACGAATTTCGTGCCTCCTAGGAAGGCGGTACGCTTCTCAACGTCGACTTTGGACTTGAGCGGTCGCGATGAACAATAATTCTCGCACTTCAAATGTTCAATTCATCTGGTGTACCAGTCGACATATTATCATTATTGCTTATTTGCATCGTTAAAGGACGGAATTGCTCTAGATTGGCAATACGCTTCAAAACAATCGCGTCATTCCGCATCTAATGTTTCTATGTTACAATCACATCTTCATGTATATCTATCACAATGCTGTACTACCACGTACCCATATTAAAGAAATGCAATCCTTTGGAATAGTTTTATTAGAAAAACGTTCATCTTTTACAAACCTGATTCCTGGCCTGGACTGCACTAAGTGACGTAATCTGCCCAGAATTTGTTTCCTTGTGCCCAACATCTCTAAATTTATTCTTTGATTTCGCTTCCACCATTCTTTTCTTTTCCTAATATTTTATCCCATGGCTCCGGTTGAAACTGAATACTATGATCTGGTATGACGGCCAGATTGCGTTACACATTCCTTGCACAGAAGTTGTAACTCACGACACATTACAGCTGGAAGTTTCCGTCGATGCTGATGATAACCAGCTTAAAAGGGGGTATCGCAAGGCGGCGATGAAGGTGTGCTTTCAATCCTCGTTATTTCTGCTTTAGCTCACATGTACGCAGTATCATCCGGACAAGAATCCTTCCGTAGATGCGGAAGAGAAGTTCAAGGAAATTAGGTGCGCCAGAACTTCTCCTTTGAGTTAGTATGCTGAACGTGTTTACCTCAATAGCAAAGCGTATCAGGTTCTGTCAGATCCTGTGAGTACCGCACAACCTCAAGCTTCAGGATGCGCTCATACGATGATGTTTCTTAATAGAATATGCGCGCAGTATATGACAAGAATGGCAAAGCTATGGTACTTTTTCTCCCTGTGGTCATCATTCATATCAATAATTGCTCCTGTAGACGGACAAGGAAGGAGGCCTGTCGATGGATGATGCCGCGGGTTTCTTCGCTAATGTATTTGGCGGAGAAAGATTCCACGATTACGTGCGTATCATATCGCTGATTTCTGTCTTGTTGTGTTTGAACAGATTTGTTCTGACAGATCGGTGAAATTTCAATCATGAAAGACATGACTGAAGCTGCCAGTACAATGATGACCGACGAGGAGAAGGCTGAAATAGATAAACAGCTCAATCCAGACAAACCATCCACTCCACCAGTTGCAGGTGAACAGACACCTGCGGTTCACCATGAGGAAACTCCTCCTAATTCTACTTCCATCACAAATACATCATCAGAACTTCCTACTTCTTCACTCTCCGAAGCCACAAATCAACCCAACGGAAGCTCTTCTCTTGTTATCCATGGAGAACATGCCCAGTCCCCGTCACCCTCTCCTTCCCACAGCGTAGCCGAAAAGGAAAAACTAGAGAAGGAACGGGAAGCCGCTCGTAAGCGCAAAGCCGAACAGAAAGAAAAACTTCGAGAGCAAGAGAAGGAGAGGAGAAAGGTCATGGAAGCTCGAGTAAACATGCTCACTACAAAGATGATTGAGCGATTGCGACCTTTTGTTGATGCGAAACACCCTGGCGACAAGGACGATCCAGAAACACTTGCATTTGAGGCAAAGATGAAGCGAGAGGTCGAGGATCTGAAATTAGAGAGCTTTGGCGTGGAGGTGCGTTCGTCTAAAGTCTGTTTACCAACGAAAAACGACTAAGTGAAATCAGCTGCTGCATACCATTGGCAACGTATATATGATGAAAGCTACATCCTTTTTCAAGTCGAGAAAGTTTTTGGGGATGTAAGTCTTGTAGTAGCAAGGGTTCTCGTCAGCCTTCTCATGTTTTGTACGCACGGCAGTCCCGGATTCTTTTCTCGACTCAAAGAGAGGGGAACTCTTGCAAAGGACGTGTGGGGAGTGATTGGCAGCGCGTATGTCTATAATTATCCTTATTATCTGTATATGTGAAACCTTTGCGACAGTTTGAGTGTACGGGACACGATATTGGTAAGAAGACTTGGCTCTGGCATTACTTCTTCACCTATCAAGAACCCTGACTCATCATTGTGTTTCAGGAAATGGAGAAATTACAAGCCAAAGGCGATGTCGATGAGGCTGAGCTCAAGGCTCTAGAAATGGATGTCACCGGCAAGGTAAGTTCTTCAACCTTTTAAATAATTTGGCTCCAATTCCATATTACTTTCAGATAATGCTTGCCTCCTGGCGCGGCGCCCGTTTCGAAGTTGTTCAAGTTTTGAGAGAAGTTGTTGACAACGTATTGAAGGAACCCGGTGCCTCCGAAACTGTGCTTCTCAATCGAGCTAAGGTAAGCTACATCATTCGTAGTTTATAATGTTTGGGTTCCCGAAGCTGATTCCTCCGACTTTGTAAATAGGGCTTAATGCTCATGGGGGCAATCTTCAAAGCTGCAGAACCAGATGAATCTGACGAAGAGCGTCGTGAGTTAGAGCGGTAAGTTTCTTGACGTTTTTAGATTGTTTGGTTTAATAATTTCTCTATGGACAGAATGGTCGCTGAAGCCGCACAGCCCAAACCGAAACCCAAAGTAGGCAAGGGTAAAGACACCTCGCGACATTCTCACCATGTCAAGGAAAATCCGGACCAGACGACGCCCCAACCAGTGGCCGTTGCCGATGCACCTGCTTCCCGAGAATCAGGACCTTCGTCGTTTTAGTGTCAACCGTCTAAGCACATGCAATTTTACCCCCCTAATCTTAATGATGGTCTAGTATCTCGGCTCTGCGTTCATCAATGTTACAGTTTATACATGACTACTCGTCCCACAATATATATATGCGGATATACCTGGCTATCCTCATTTCATTGAATTGTTGCGGGACCCTTGACTAGACTGACATGAGCGTCCATAGGCTTCCACCCAAAGGAGTCAGTTGTCACATTCGATGATTCTTATTAGCTACTGATGACCAACACAATATTCAAAGTGCAGAGCAAGCTGACGCAGCTTTCATCTATAAGCAGATACCATTGAGCTTTTGGAAGAACGCGAAGTTGGGTAATATACGCACCTCTCGGAAAAGTTCATCATCTTGGATCACACGGAGTCCAGTTATTGCCAAGCCTCGAGTAGCAATCATGTTGGCGGCGTGGGCTTCTTTTGTTGCTGAGGCTTTTGTGAAGGCTGGGGTATGGTTACCTCCGTGAGGTTCTGTAGGGATAGCTACGAAAGTGTTATAATGTCATCAACTGGAAAAACAGGCAATACATACAATACAATGGGTGCAGAGCTGGCAAGTCTGGAGAAAAACCACAGGATGATTATCTTTGAAAGCTGTTCGGATGCTAAATATATATCTGGTATCACGCACGATAACTGACATTGCCCTGGAGGAGTATTATATACTGTGGAACATATGGAAACGTTCCACTCACAAAGTCCGTGGAAGCTGCGGAGCCATTCGTGTGCACAGAGTGCCCGTACTGGTTGCGGACAATTCCACTAAATATCCTCGCTTTTCATACCAGAGTGAAACGTTGAATATTAACGATCAGTGGTAAGACGCACCTAGAATAGGATTATTCTTCAGGTCGTAATACGGCAGCTTCGAGTCTTGATCGATTTTGACTGTGCAGCCTGTTGCTAAAGCCGCTGCTCTGTGATAAATTGATTAATGATAAGTGCCAACGACAAATTGCAAGGCTTACTCAAAACATTTACGGACTCTCTCTGCAAGTACGACTAGTTCATCGTAAGTGGGGGCCCTCACCTGCCAGCGCAACCTTGCGTTGTCCGGAATTACTAAATATATGCTAGGTCAGAATCTAACTTCAAACAAGGGATGACCAACCAGACCATTGGAGATCCAGTCTTGTCCTTGAACGATACCATGCGACCGATGAGTTGGTTTCATCTGCTGCCGAAGGACGGACAGGCTAGAATAAGCAAGAAACGCTGCATCCAGTGCATTGATACCTTCCCTGTCGCCGACATTCAGCTTTTGATATCGAAATGATCTTGAACGATAAGGGTTTAATACCATGGTGCTGCCCCAGCGTGGGCGCTATATTCCGGTGTTTATGAGAAATTTCTGCCGATAAAATGACAGCATAATTTGATTCACTAACCCTTTCCCAAGATATTCAACTTCGAAAGTCAGAACAGCCGCCGTCGAGCCGATGTCGAAGGAATTCAGGGGTCCTGGTCCTGGATGTGACCTGTCTTTCGTCAGCTCTTCGAAAAAATCTCGGTTTATGTTTAGCTTACATCAGACAGAAGTCCATTTCATCGTATCCCCCTCTCTGGAGAAGGATGATTTTTCCTCCCCCACCTTCCTCCGCTGTGTGTTGTTGTTAATATCCGAGGATTCGAACTACGAAGAAGGAATATTTACCTGGTGTTCCCAAGAGAATTATTTTTCCGGGGATATCATGAGTCTCCAATGCAACCTTTAACGCGACTGCGATTCCACAACCGCTTGCAGCGATGAGATTGTGACCGCATGCATGTCCAATTCCTTTCAGTGCGTCCATTTCTATTTGCAAGTAGGTGAAGGAGCCCCTATCATCTCAAGCGGAGAGTGCA
This sequence comes from Lentinula aff. lateritia, assembly GCA_027886305.1. NCBI lineage: Eukaryota > Fungi > Basidiomycota > Agaricomycetes > Agaricales > Omphalotaceae > Lentinula > Lentinula aff. lateritia. The sequence continues at coordinate 11,676 of MU795320.1, read as the reverse complement.
TCGTACCCGAATTAATGCCAATGACCTTCCCACCTCTCCCATAAGAATATTCAGCCCTCCAGGCTGTTTCTAACCCGAGATATCCAGAAGTGACATGGAATTCATGGCGACGCATGAACGCTGTTAGGGTGTCTCGCGCGTATCTAGTTGAAATTTCCTACAAACAGTCCGCTAAATATTTGAGTGCCTTAAATACCTTTCTTGAAAAGCGATCTCCGGATGGTCTGCACAGGACGGCTCAAATTTTAGTGACCATGTACGACAGCTTTTGGAAACAATACACAGACCATGTATTTTCATGCTCAATTCATGCAATTCAGACTCAAGTTCATCCAAGACCCTGTTGATCGTTTGTTCTACCGCGGAGGGTTTGCTCGCATCAACAAGTGTAGTGTAAGGAGGAAGGGAAGAGTCAAATGATGACTGTTCGACGGATAATCCCCATTCAGATGGTATGCCAAAGTCGAAGTCGCGAGAAGGTGCTGGGACCTGTAGATTTGATGAAAAAACTGGTAGGAACTTCAAAAGAGGATTGTTACCTTTTCATGTCCTTCCCTCGAAGCTGGTAATGTAGAGCAGTTTGCGTTTCTTCGTTTCTGCTTTCCGCTAACGAAAGACCACAGTTTGAAGCCTCCGAAGCAACCACTCGTTTGACGATCGTCATTTTTCGGTCCCATGGTGCTCACAACGTGAAAGGAAGTGGTAAAAATTTGCACAAGATCCAGACCGAACATTATCTGTAAGTAATTGAGTCAATCCACTCCGCTCTTCTCCGCTCGCTCCGTAGTTGCCGTTGCATATTCCCGCCTGCGAATGTCTGTCGGTAACCTCTAAGTGACACACCCGATGATGATGAACGTTCCGCCATTGGCGGAAGAAGAGTCATATTCGACTACAAATTACCCATACGCGGTATGCTTGAAGTCTGGAAATCACGCGCGGCATCGAATTTCTTACTGCTTCCTCTTCCAATTTGAGCAGAAGGGTTCATCAACAATTTAACATTACCATCTACGGTACCAGATTCGACGTGGTATTTGACAGGGGCGTCACATAAGTATCTTCAATGAAAGTAGTACATCTTTGCGAGTCGTCATAACATAGGAAGGCAGGAACATGTACAGTGTCGAAGTTTGACTCTAAGTATCAGGTTTTGAAAGAGGAATTTGCTATGTTGACCGGTCAAAGCGAGTTATTCCGAGATAAGTCAACCACAGGTTGGCTTATCATAGGATAAGATTAGCAGTGGCGATGAGTGCTATTGGGCGCCTATTCGCCCTCACTCTCAACCACTCATCGACATACCTCTTACGTCTCCGTTTTTTGTTGTGTTCTCATATACAGCTATGCAGCTCCCTTTACGTAGCCGACCTACCTTACAGAACCCGGACAGAACGCATATAACGCACGGTAGTGACGAAGCACGGAACATGTTTGCTTCCTGGGACATAACAACGCGCCTCACCTTCAACAAGGAGAACAACGCGAGCAACATTCGTCGCGACTTACAGCGAGCGGCGCATCTGAGAGATCCGGAGAATAATAGGGCCCCATCGCCAGTCACATCGGAACTAACTATCCAGCCGGAAGAATGGGAGAAAATCCGCACGAACCCGTTTCGTTTTGAATCACTGAAACATCTCATACCGGATTTCATACTGGAATGGATGGAGAGTCGGAAGAACCAAGAAGATAAGGAGAAGAGGGAGAGAGAAGAGGACACGAGTATAGAGGCCGAGGAGGAGAAGAAGAAGAAGAGAAGGTTGGCCGAACCACTGGTCCCGGTGATGAAGAACCCGCTTGTACCTTTCCAAGCTAACTTCCACGACGCGTTATACGAAATTGCACATGTTTCCCCAATTCCTTTACCATTCTTCAGCAACGATTCTCTCCAATTCATCTCCGCTCGTGCCCACTCCCTCCCACGGAGGAAATACAAGTCGAACGACCCCAGGAAGAGCGGATATTTTATCGATCTGGAAGCACTGAAGAAACTTCTCAGGATAAAATACGTTGAGGACGACCTAATGGAAGGACTCGACTATATCCTCTTTGTGGAGTGCGTTAACAACTATATGCGCTTTGAAACGAGTCGCGACCCAGAAGGTTCCGCGGGTTCACGGGCCCAATTCATCATCCAACATTTTTCATTCTTCCTGAATAAACGCTACACGGCGAAGCTTTACACTTCGTGGAAGCCCGCAGAACTTAGAATCCGAAACGAACAATACCTTGAATTTACGGGTTTTGTACAGAGCGCATACGATTCCGAATGGACTAAGGTAGAGAGCAGAGTCGAGTTTGAGGAGGATATGGTAAAATCTCGCGGCGGTTCAACATGGCATTCATACCCATTCCAATCCAACTCTACATCGAACCCATCTTCCTCCTCGTATTCCAATCAGCCCTTTCCACAGGGCAGTAAGGGCAACAACCCCGGTCCTTGCTGCATCGGATGCGGTCAACGGGGTCACAAATTGGGAGATCATAAAGACGGGAAGCAGGGTCCCTTACTCTGGGCTAGATACAACAATACCAATCTGGTCACCCCAGATCGAGCAGCCGAGAGGATTTGTATCCCCTGGAACCTCGCAGCTTCTCGCTGTCCCGCATCGTGCACGTACCTCCATATATGCTCCCTCTGCGGCAGCAAAGACCATCATGCCGGAAAATGCAAGTACTTCTCCGCATAAGGATTTCTCGCAGTCGTCCATATACCCCACATTGCTATTCCACGATTTTTCTTCATCCATCACCAAACGGACTCCCTTTCCCAATACGCCAGCTCCTTTCGTTCAATTATACGACAAAATTGTTACCCCTTATAACGCCGACGCTTTTGAACAGATGCTCGCAGACTGTAATCTTACCAACTCTCACCCTCTTTTAGTTCGTAACCTACGCCAGGGCTTTCCTATCGGTATCATGCCACCACTCACGGAAACTATCATCACACCAAACCACACGAGTGTTTCGGAATATCCCCAAGTAGTCGACCAATACATTGCCGAAGAGGTCGCCGCAGGTCGCATGGATGGGCCTTTCACCCACGACGAAATTTTTATTATTTGCAGAGGTCATTTCCGCGTTTCCCCATTCATCGTTTCGAAATCAGAACAAGGACCTGGCATACCCCCGAAATTCCGCGTTTGCCGTAACCTCTCAAAAGACGGTAGGGATTCAAAGAGGACAGTGGTACCTTCAGTGAACTCTTACATTGAGAAGACAATATTTCCAACAACATTCAGTTCAACTCCGGAGGTTGCAGATATAGTGAGTTCCCTTTCATCCCACTTCACACTAATTAGTCTGTAGTACTCGACTTCAATTTACGGTCCAAATTATATTATTTATGATTCAATGACATTGGGTGTTATGCCCTGTCATTATCGCCGTTATGGCAATATATTATTCCCGGCGTTATGCCAATATATTATTTCCGGCGTTATGCCATTATTTCTGGTGTTATGCCACGAACCTACTACGACTTATGACTGATATCGATATTTGCAGATCGCATCAGCACCTCTAGATACTAAGGCTCTTACACTCGATGTCGAAAAATTCCATAGGACTATTCCAGTCCTCCCTCATCATAAACCATATCTGGTAGTACGCGACAATCATGGCCATTTCTGGTTCGAGAACGTGCATTGTTTTGGACTTTCGTCAGCTAGTAGCAATTCAGGACAGGTCTCCGCAGCGGTACGGGATATCTGGAAAGCCAGAGGGGTACATCCAGTAGAGAAAATAGAAGATGATTTCGCAGTGTTTTCGGTGCCTCTTAAAGACGGTACATATCCATACAACCGCGAACAAATGCTAGACATAATTCGACCGCTCGGCGTTCCATGGCACCCCCTCAAAGGCGACAAACTTTTCGTGTCTATTGTCACGTTTATTGGATTTTGTTGGGATATCGACAACCGACGGGTTAGTTTACCAGAACCTAAACGAATCAAATACCTACACCGCCTCGTAATATTCATCGAAAAATTCACTGGCCGGAAAACCCCATTACCTGAACTAGAATCCTTACACGGCACCCTATGTCATCTCGCTTTCTTACATCCCGACGGTCGTTCACATCTCCCTCCTATATCAAACTTCATGGCTACATACCGTGGCGAGCGCGAAGCTTCCGCCGGACGTTTCCCAACACCAGCAGTCTTCACAGAAATCAAATGGTGGCGAGAACGCCTTAAAAACCCTTTATACTACCGTGAGCTACGACCATTAGGAGATCTGCTAGATTTGAATATATTTGTGGATGCATCCACGGACTGGGGTATCGGCATCATAATAGGTGACACTTGGGCGGCATTTCAGCTAACTTTAGATTGGAAGCTCCCGGGAAGAGATATCTGCTGGTTAGAAACAATCGCTATCGAATTAGCCATATACTATCTCGAGGCAATGGAATATCACGACGCTCTCATCCTCATTCATTCAGACAACAAAGGTGCAATTGGAGCTCTCAACAAGGCTCGTAGCCCAAACTTCTGGATCAACACATCCATACGACGTATTTGCGGCGTTATTGGACCCCTTTACATGCAACCTAAGATCGACTATGTCGTTTCAGCGGAGAATCCTGCCGACCCTATATCTCGCGGAATATTAGGATCAAGGGATACGAAACTCCCACTTGCCTTTATGCTCCCGCAGGAGCTAGATGATATTCTCGTTTATGTTTAGGTATCGAAAGCTTATATATTATCACGTTACGAATATTCTGATCAACAACTTGTTAAATTTATTAGGCTGCCACCGGAATTTGCGCTAGCCGATTCTAGCGCGAGTAAGGCACTTCCGCGAGTGCCCGCTGCTCCAATATTACCACACATCCATACTAATCCCAAACCTACGGCACCTATAATCCCAACATTCCTTACTCCTTATATCCCTTACTCATACCCAACAGCCCCAATGATTCATCCTAACCATACACCGAACCCACGTCAACCTCTCCCTGGACGAGAATACCGGCCTTCCGACCTACGAAAACATTCCCTGGCTACCAAACGACTACACACCTGGACGTCTCCCTGGGCAATTGAACACCGACAACGCCTATCTGAATCCCTTCCACTATCAGTAATTGACGATGCACATAACGCTATGCAAAAGTCACTGGCGCCGAACACTTTAGCTTCATACGCGGCGGGTCCCTTACGTTTCAACCAATACTGCGATTCTAGGGAGATTCCAGAAGAGGACCGTATGCCGGCCCATCCCATGCTTATCGCAGGTTTCGTCGGCCATAATATGGGCAAGGTCTCAGGCAGCTGTATCAAGAACTGGCTCTCAGGTTTACGTGCATGGTTCGAGTATTCGGGTGCCCAATGGCCAAGTGATTCACCAGAAATAAAGATGGCCCGGAAGGCAGCGAAGAAGGAAGGAACAGCTCACAAACGACCCATACGACACCCTATCACACTTGCTCACTTATTAGCTCTCTACCGTGCTCTAGATACTTCGAACTCGTTCCATTGCGCTATATGGGCCCTGGCCCTTGTCACTTTCTGGGGATGCCGCCGACTTGGAGAGCTCACTATTCCTTCACGCAATGCCTTCGATCCCAAATTTCACGTGTCACGCAACATAAAGAACATTAATTGGAATGATCACGGGGGTAATCCTTCAGTCCATATTCAGCTGCCTTGGTCAAAGTCTACTCGCGAAGACGGTACAAACGTGGTAGTAACACGTCGCGGAGATGTGGTATGTGCATACGATGCCTTTGCAAAGCACTTGCGGGTCAATGACGAATTACCGGACAAATTCTCCCTCTTTGCCTATATCGACGACAAAGGAATTCCTCAACATATGGTTAAACATGTTTTCCTTACTTTTTGCTATGGCGTCTGGGAACAAGCGGCAATGCGTCATGTCCTGGGCCACAGTTTCAGAATCGGAGGCGCGGTCGAACTTCTTCTCGCGGGTGTTTCGCCGGAAGTGGTTGCAATGATTGGAGGTTGGACCTCACTGGCATTTCTTTTGTACTGGAGGCGTATGGAACATATCATCCCAACACATTTGGCAAAGGCTTATTCACGGACTCAAATTGATGCCATTTCGGACAATATTGAACAGTATAGAAAGAAGAACAAAGTTAGCAATGAGCTTATTACTGCTTGTATGGCCGGTCTAGATATTACTAATGTTTCGGACGATTCCTAAACTCTCTTACTTCTTTAAAAATATATATAAATTTGACATTTCATGACCAAAGACCTCAGCTCTATTGGGGTACAGCTCACACTCTGATTCGGAGTGCGCTGGGGAAGGAGCATCGGCTCTTTTTGGGGGCCTAGCTTCCTCCTCATCTACGGGTGGGAGCGCGGGGCTTCGCCCCCAGGCAAAGAACTCATATATATTATACTGGCTTTATAGGATATCTATCGGGATATACGAGGACACTCCAATATCTTATTCCGAGATAAGTCAACCACAGGTTGGCTTATCATAGGATAAGATTAGCAGTGGCGATGAGTGCTATTGGGCGCCTATTCGCCCTCACTCTCAACCACTCATCGACATACCTCTTACGTCTCCGTTTTTTGTTGTGTTCTCATATACAGCTATGCAGCTCCCTTTACGTAGCCGACCTACCTTACAGAACCCGGACAGAACGCATATAACGCACGGTAGTGACGAAGCACGGAACATGTTTGCTTCCTGGGACATAACAACGCGCCTCACCTTCAACAAGGAGAACAACGCGAGCAACATTCGTCGCGACTTACAGCGAGCGGCGCATCTGAGAGATCCGGAGAATAATAGGGCCCCATCGCCAGTCACATCGGAACTAACTATCCAGCCGGAAGAATGGGAGAAAATCCGCACGAACCCGTTTCGTTTTGAATCACTGAAACATCTCATACCGGATTTCATACTGGAATGGATGGAGAGTCGGAAGAACCAAGAAGATAAGGAGAAGAGGGAGAGAGAAGAGGACACGAGTATAGAGGCCGAGGAGGAGAAGAAGAAGAAGAGAAGGTTGGCCGAACCACTGGTCCCGGTGATGAAGAACCCGCTTGTACCTTTCCAAGCTAACTTCCACGACGCGTTATACGAAATTGCACATGTTTCCCCAATTCCTTTACCATTCTTCAGCAACGATTCTCTCCAATTCATCTCCGCTCGTGCCCACTCCCTCCCACGGAGGAAATACAAGTCGAACGACCCCAGGAAGAGCGGATATTTTATCGATCTGGAAGCACTGAAGAAACTTCTCAGGATAAAATACGTTGAGGACGACCTAATGGAAGGACTCGACTATATCCTCTTTGTGGAGTGCGTTAACAACTATATGCGCTTTGAAACGAGTCGCGACCCAGAAGGTTCCGCGGGTTCACGGGCCCAATTCATCATCCAACATTTTTCATTCTTCCTGAATAAACGCTACACGGCGAAGCTTTACACTTCGTGGAAGCCCGCAGAACTTAGAATCCGAAACGAACAATACCTTGAATTTACGGGTTTTGTACAGAGCGCATACGATTCCGAATGGACTAAGGTAGAGAGCAGAGTCGAGTTTGAGGAGGATATGGTAAAATCTCGCGGCGGTTCAACATGGCATTCATACCCATTCCAATCCAACTCTACATCGAACCCATCTTCCTCCTCGTATTCCAATCAGCCCTTTCCACAGGGCAGTAAGGGCAACAACCCCGGTCCTTGCTGCATCGGATGCGGTCAACGGGGTCACAAATTGGGAGATCATAAAGACGGGAAGCAGGGTCCCTTACTCTGGGCTAGATACAACAATACCAATCTGGTCACCCCAGATCGAGCAGCCGAGAGGATTTGTATCCCCTGGAACCTCGCAGCTTCTCGCTGTCCCGCATCGTGCACGTACCTCCATATATGCTCCCTCTGCGGCAGCAAAGACCATCATGCCGGAAAATGCAAGTACTTCTCCGCATAAGGATTTCTCGCAGTCGTCCATATACCCCACATTGCTATTCCACGATTTTTCTTCATCCATCACCAAACGGACTCCCTTTCCCAATACGCCAGCTCCTTTCGTTCAATTATACGACAAAATTGTTACCCCTTATAACGCCGACGCTTTTGAACAGATGCTCGCAGACTGTAATCTTACCAACTCTCACCCTCTTTTAGTTCGTAACCTACGCCAGGGCTTTCCTATCGGTATCATGCCACCACTCACGGAAACTATCATCACACCAAACCACACGAGTGTTTCGGAATATCCCCAAGTAGTCGACCAATACATTGCCGAAGAGGTCGCCGCAGGTCGCATGGATGGGCCTTTCACCCACGACGAAATTTTTATTATTTGCAGAGGTCATTTCCGCGTTTCCCCATTCATCGTTTCGAAATCAGAACAAGGACCTGGCATACCCCCGAAATTCCGCGTTTGCCGTAACCTCTCAAAAGACGGTAGGGATTCAAAGAGGACAGTGGTACCTTCAGTGAACTCTTACATTGAGAAGACAATATTTCCAACAACATTCAGTTCAACTCCGGAGGTTGCAGATATAGTGAGTTCCCTTTCATCCCACTTCACACTAATTAGTCTGTAGTACTCGACTTCAATTTACGGTCCAAATTATATTATTTATGATTCAATGACATTGGGTGTTATGCCCTGTCATTATCGCCGTTATGGCAATATATTATTCCCGGCGTTATGCCAATATATTATTTCCGGCGTTATGCCATTATTTCTGGTGTTATGCCACGAACCTACTACGACTTATGACTGATATCGATATTTGCAGATCGCATCAGCACCTCTAGATACTAAGGCTCTTACACTCGATGTCGAAAAATTCCATAGGACTATTCCAGTCCTCCCTCATCATAAACCATATCTGGTAGTACGCGACAATCATGGCCATTTCTGGTTCGAGAACGTGCATTGTTTTGGACTTTCGTCAGCTAGTAGCAATTCAGGACAGGTCTCCGCAGCGGTACGGGATATCTGGAAAGCCAGAGGGGTACATCCAGTAGAGAAAATAGAAGATGATTTCGCAGTGTTTTCGGTGCCTCTTAAAGACGGTACATATCCATACAACCGCGAACAAATGCTAGACATAATTCGACCGCTCGGCGTTCCATGGCACCCCCTCAAAGGCGACAAACTTTTCGTGTCTATTGTCACGTTTATTGGATTTTGTTGGGATATCGACAACCGACGGGTTAGTTTACCAGAACCTAAACGAATCAAATACCTACACCGCCTCGTAATATTCATCGAAAAATTCACTGGCCGGAAAACCCCATTACCTGAACTAGAATCCTTACACGGCACCCTATGTCATCTCGCTTTCTTACATCCCGACGGTCGTTCACATCTCCCTCCTATATCAAACTTCATGGCTACATACCGTGGCGAGCGCGAAGCTTCCGCCGGACGTTTCCCAACACCAGCAGTCTTCACAGAAATCAAATGGTGGCGAGAACGCCTTAAAAACCCTTTATACTACCGTGAGCTACGACCATTAGGAGATCTGCTAGATTTGAATATATTTGTGGATGCATCCACGGACTGGGGTATCGGCATCATAATAGGTGACACTTGGGCGGCATTTCAGCTAACTTTAGATTGGAAGCTCCCGGGAAGAGATATCTGCTGGTTAGAAACAATCGCTATCGAATTAGCCATATACTATCTCGAGGCAATGGAATATCACGACGCTCTCATCCTCATTCATTCAGACAACAAAGGTGCAATTGGAGCTCTCAACAAGGCTCGTAGCCCAAACTTCTGGATCAACACATCCATACGACGTATTTGCGGCGTTATTGGACCCCTTTACATGCAACCTAAGATCGACTATGTCGTTTCAGCGGAGAATCCTGCCGACCCTATATCTCGCGGAATATTAGGATCAAGGGATACGAAACTCCCACTTGCCTTTATGCTCCCGCAGGAGCTAGATGATATTCTCGTTTATGTTTAGGTATCGAAAGCTTATATATTATCACGTTACGAATATTCTGATCAACAACTTGTTAAATTTATTAGGCTGCCACCGGAATTTGCGCTAGCCGATTCTAGCGCGAGTAAGGCACTTCCGCGAGTGCCCGCTGCTCCAATATTACCACACATCCATACTAATCCCAAACCTACGGCACCTATAATCCCAACATTCCTTACTCCTTATATCCCTTACTCATACCCAACAGCCCCAATGATTCATCCTAACCATACACCGAACCCACGTCAACCTCTCCCTGGACGAGAATACCGGCCTTCCGACCTACGAAAACATTCCCTGGCTACCAAACGACTACACACCTGGACGTCTCCCTGGGCAATTGAACACCGACAACGCCTATCTGAATCCCTTCCACTATCAGTAATTGACGATGCACATAACGCTATGCAAAAGTCACTGGCGCCGAACACTTTAGCTTCATACGCGGCGGGTCCCTTACGTTTCAACCAATACTGCGATTCTAGGGAGATTCCAGAAGAGGACCGTATGCCGGCCCATCCCATGCTTATCGCAGGTTTCGTCGGCCATAATATGGGCAAGGTCTCAGGCAGCTGTATCAAGAACTGGCTCTCAGGTTTACGTGCATGGTTCGAGTATTCGGGTGCCCAATGGCCAAGTGATTCACCAGAAATAAAGATGGCCCGGAAGGCAGCGAAGAAGGAAGGAACAGCTCACAAACGACCCATACGACACCCTATCACACTTGCTCACTTATTAGCTCTCTACCGTGCTCTAGATACTTCGAACTCGTTCCATTGCGCTATATGGGCCCTGGCCCTTGTCACTTTCTGGGGATGCCGCCGACTTGGAGAGCTCACTATTCCTTCACGCAATGCCTTCGATCCCAAATTTCACGTGTCACGCAACATAAAGAACATTAATTGGAATGATCACGGGGGTAATCCTTCAGTCCATATTCAGCTGCCTTGGTCAAAGTCTACTCGCGAAGACGGTACAAACGTGGTAGTAACACGTCGCGGAGATGTGGTATGTGCATACGATGCCTTTGCAAAGCACTTGCGGGTCAATGACGAATTACCGGACAAATTCTCCCTCTTTGCCTATATCGACGACAAAGGAATTCCTCAACATATGGTTAAACATGTTTTCCTTACTTTTTGCTATGGCGTCTGGGAACAAGCGGCAATGCGTCATGTCCTGGGCCACAGTTTCAGAATCGGAGGCGCGGTCGAACTTCTTCTCGCGGGTGTTTCGCCGGAAGTGGTTGCAATGATTGGAGGTTGGACCTCACTGGCATTTCTTTTGTACTGGAGGCGTATGGAACATATCATCCCAACACATTTGGCAAAGGCTTATTCACGGACTCAAATTGATGCCATTTCGGACAATATTGAACAGTATAGAAAGAAGAACAAAGTTAGCAATGAGCTTATTACTGCTTGTATGGCCGGTCTAGATATTACTAATGTTTCGGACGATTCCTAAACTCTCTTACTTCTTTAAAAATATATATAAATTTGACATTTCATGACCAAAGACCTCAGCTCTATTGGGGTACAGCTCACACTCTGATTCGGAGTGCGCTGGGGAAGGAGCATCGGCTCTTTTTGGGGGCCTAGCTTCCTCCTCATCTACGGGTGGGAGCGCGGGGCTTCGCCCCCAGGCAAAGAACTCATATATATTATACTGGCTTTATAGGATATCTATCGGGATATACGAGGACACTCCAATATCTTAT